>JAAAKQ030228958.1:0-11313 GCA_010016005.3 Zanna intricata | reverse complement strand
ATACACATCATCCTCATTCATCCTCTGAAGTAATACCTTACGGTAGTTCCAGAGGCTAAACAGATAAAGAAAAAAAAGAGGAAATAATGAACAGGATTATAAAAGAAAGAGCACATACGTGGAAATTACTCAAAAGAAAAGGAAACCGGTTTTACGAGATATGAGCTTTAATTTCATCAAGTGAAATTTTGTTTACTGCACTAGAAAGAACAGTAAGAGAAACGAGGTAAGAAAAATGAAGAATGAAGTTAATAGGCGTGGTGATTGGAAATAACAAGGGGATCAAATACTAATACTTTATTTTTTTTTTGTTTAACCTCCGGAACCACCGTTAGGTATTACATCAAAGAGGATGAGATGAATGGTTTGTAGCGTGTGTGAAAATGCCATTGCTGACCGGTATTCGAACCCGGAACCTCCGGATGAAAGGCCGAGACGCTACCACTCGCGCTCGCTACGGAGGCCGGCTAAAGTACTAGGCATTTTTTTTTTCTTTTTTGTTTAACCTCCGGAACCACAATTATGTATATCTTCAGAGGGTGAAATGAATGAATTGTAGCGTGTGTGAAAAATGCCATACCTGACCGGGATTTGAACCCGGGACCTCCGGATGAAAGGCCGAGACGCTACCACTCGGCCACGGAGGTCGGCTAAAAATACTAATACCTAACGGTGGTTACAGAGGTTAAAAAAAAGGACAAAAGAAGAAGACTTGGGACAAATTTGTGGCGATAGTAAGGGCCGGCCACCAAGCAAAACAGCAGATGACGATTAATTTTTTTGGAGCAATAATTAATTTTTTTTAGAGATGATTAATTTTTGGAGCAATACTAAATATGACTGATTTAAATAAAAAATAACATATTTCTTCATATGAAACATCTTCAATATGGTATTAAATTAAAAAAGAGATGTTCTGTTTAAAAAGTTAAAGAAATGTAATTAAAAAATGTTATACAATGAAGATTTAAATATTAAGTTACAGAAAATAATACCCCAGAAGTGATTACTCGTCAAAGTTGTCAAAATTTAAACGAATTGATGGACAGTAATTCTGTCTGGATGTCTGAAATAGTAATAGTAATGCTAATAGTACGGTGAACTACGACAAGATGTCAAAAGTAGCTAAAAGCCAGCTCTGGGACCAGCAATCTCTATCCTCACCCTTCCATTTAACTGAGTTTTCTAAACTTTGACGAGTAATACAAAATTTTGTTATTTTGAGAGATTTATTAAGATGTAGACGTTAAAAGCCGATTGAGGCAAGCAAAGAGAGTCATCATGAAAAGCAGAAATCTCCTATTATCAAAAATAAATTTTAAGAATTGGAAAGGTACTTTTAGGAATATTTATGTATAGTTTATGATAACAAAAAATGGATGATACAGAAACAAAAAAGATAAAAAATTGAATCTTTAAACTGTAGTGTTACAGCAGAATTTTGATATAATTATAAGAGTGACAAAATTTTAATCTTAAGACGAGTAGCAAAAGACAAAAGTTTGTGGTAGACAAACTAGGTTGAAAGGCATTAAGTTCATTTAGACATTCAGATTTAGTCGATCGCTTAATAGAAGAATGACTGGTTTTTATAAAACAGATAAATTTACGGTTAGCATATAAAAGAAAAATATCAAACAATCAAATGACTGATGATTCAAAAAAAAAAAAAATTGTAAAATATTTATAATATATTCTTTTTGTCACTTTCATCAAGTATTTATGTATTTTTAAACCAATTGTATTAGATTGGTATATATTATAAAAGTTATTAACCAAATCCAAGTCATCACTTTACACACCTTTAATAATTATTTTAAAAAAGCTGTATATAGATAGAAAACAGCAATAACTCATATACGTTATAATGTCATATAATTAACTGTAGTATAAACATTTTTTTAATTTTTTTATTTAGTACTCTGAATTGTGTGGATTGCTATCTAACAGGAAGCATAAATCCAGAATTACGGTTGATAACATTACTGAATTTATCTTTAGTTACTTAATAAGATGGTACATACATAATGTTTTTGTCATCTTTCTAAACATGTTAAAATCACTACTCAATTTATATGCAAATCGTAAATAACTTCTACCACCTATCCACCCAGGAAGGAGAATATTAAATTAAATATTTCATTATCTAAATCATGTTGATGAAACGGTTTATTGAATATATTTGCGCTACTTATAAAACAGAAGCCGTCGTTTCAATTTGGGCAATATTTTTTTTGTATAATACTGGTTTAATGGAAGTAAACGTACATAAAAATGTAACCAGGTACTTAAGGAATGCGATTAAACAAGTTTAGGTTACATTTAGTTTTAAACAGCTTAAAGAAATCATAATATGGAAGTAATTTTTTGCATTATTTATATATTTTGAATGACGAAATCGTTTGAATTTAGACATTTTATTACGTATATAATATACGTAAAAACAGTTTATTGTTTGCTTATTCTACACTTTTAAATTAATTTAGAGTGAAAATCATGGTATATTCTTTTGAAAATTACGTTTTCAGTGTTATGAGCGACATTTCATCATTATATTTGTATTTTAATGTCACATGAAATGTAAAATGAACTTAAAGTTAATTTTTATGTAATAAAACTATAATATTCTGCGGTATGCTTAGGTGGTTCAGGCCTTCTATTTTTGTTCCGAGCGATTTCAAACGATGTATCCTCAAATTTCAAAAAAATTAGCGTAATATTGTTCCAAGTCTACTAACAATTATTAATAATTTACTAACAATTTACCTTTTATTTTTTATTTTTTTTTAAGTGACATGACGGGCATCGATTGCTTTGACCATTTTACCCTACGAGAATGGAAATTTTTAGCGTATGAAAAAAAGGAGTCCCTGATTGGGATTTGAACCCAGTATCTCCGGATAAAAGGCTGCCACTCAGGCACGGAGATCGGCTTACCTCTTGTTATTATGATCCTTAATAAGCTGTATAAAAACATAACTTTATATTCAGTAAAAATCCATTTGTTAAACATATAATTGCTAAAGTCGACCTGAGTTAATACAAGACTACATCTCATTTATACGTCACACGTATCATCCACATCTTATTCCTAGGAGAAGGGTTGCTTATTGTTCAGTGGTTGAGCAGGTTGCAAGTACACATTACGTAAAAGAAAAATTATTTAACGATATGATCTAATTACTTTTCTTTAAATGTTTGCTATGCTTGATAGATTAGGATACACAATTTGTACACTATCTAAATTTTATGTTGTTTCTCCTCAGACCATTGTTTCTCTTCACGCCTCCTTGGCGCGAGTAGTAGCGTCTCGGCCTTTCATTAGGAGGTCCCGGGTTCGAATTCCGATCAGGCATGGCATTTTTCACACACACCACAATTCATTCAACTCATCCTCAGAAGATCCTCTTAACGATCATCCTCATCTTGACGATCATCCTCTTAAAGGTGGTTCTATAAATAAAAAAAAAAAGTATAATTGTAAGGAGGTAATAAAATCTAATAATGACTACAAAATAAGATATTTCTTTATCTCTCAATAATTCTTTTTTTCTTTTTTGTGATTTCTTTAATAAATATTCCTCTTAAATTAGATCTTATTGAATTGTTAAAATTAAAAAGTAGTATCATTTTGTCTTACGTATTATCATGAAAAATTAATATTGTCTGATAGTTTAGCTTATCTTCACATAGATAGTTTTACATTTTTCGAAAATACGACGTAAATGTAATTTAAA
The DNA here is from genome assembly GCA_010016005.3 of Zanna intricata. Taxonomy (NCBI): domain Eukaryota; kingdom Metazoa; phylum Arthropoda; class Insecta; order Hemiptera; family Fulgoridae; genus Zanna; species Zanna intricata. Next base: position 7,576 of record JAAAKQ030228958.1, on the reverse strand, counting down.
CTTTATTATTTTACACACCCAGAAATTTATTGTTTCTAATGATCTATTACTTTACAAAATAATTTAATAATTACAATAAAAAATCTATTATTTTACACATAAACACAAACACAGAACATTTTTTTATAAACAAATATTTTATATTAAAAATTCCATATCATTGTTTTTACTGTGGTAAGAAAAATTGTTTAACGTTAGCTACTTTATACAGAGTGAAAAAACTGTTATTTAACTTTGTAATAAAGTTAGGTTGTTTTTTTTTGAAAGAGGTACTAATATCACTTTAGTCCTTTATTTAGACTTAAATTTATATTTTTTTTTATTATTAAAATGGAATGGGATGTTTGGACACAGGAAATTTATTTTTTGTTTATATTTCTCTAAAAAAAGAAAAGCCTGATCGTTTGATCTTATACTTTACATCGATAGTAAAAATAAATAAATAATTGATTACATGACCCACATTGACTATCAGTTCGTTTTAAAACCCCGTCTTCTTTATCAGATATCTACTCAAAGGAGTATTACCATATGATTTATATCACTTTGTCCTTCATATCAAAGTGTTATAAATATAGTGACGTTCGATTGCTTAATATATATATGTATATATATCTATGATTCTAAAACTAGAAAAAAACTTTTTCTAGAAGATTCGATTTACCTCTTCCGATCTCCATATAAAAATAACTTTTCGATAGTAAATGTTAAAAAAAAAAATCTCTTTTCTCAAATATATCCTTCATTTATTTTAAAAATATTTTTTTTTTGGAATATATAAAAAAAATTATAATTGCAAATGAGTGTTAAAATCAATCTAAATTTATTAATATTGATAAAAAAATTAGGTTTTAATAAAAAATAATTAAGTTGTATAAAACTAATTTTAACATACTGATACATTATAAAAATTATGTTAAAATATCTAAAAATAAATATCATTACTTCAAATTCTAATTATTAACATTATTACAACCTTTCTCGTCAGAAAATTTTTACTTAATATTAAATTTTGTCTTATTCTTCAAAGTTAAACGTTTGAATGGTGACGAGACGTTTAAGCTGAAAGATAGTTACCAGATTGCCCGTTATACACGTAACTCAATCATTTTTTGTTTATATTTTAGTATAAGCACATGACAAGCTGGTCGCGATGGAGGTGTAACTCGTAGTGCAGGACATATTTAATCACTTTCTAAATAATTGTCATTATAACTTATGTGTAAATAATTATCACTGCGTAGTGTAGGTGCGTTCTTGATTTACATGATAACTTCGAATATAAAACTAGTTAGATTTGGTTCCTTTAGAATTAATTTTTGGTTCAACTAGGACTCTGGTTTCCCTGAACCCAAAGGCACCTTCTCGAGGCTGAGTAATGCTTAATTGCGGATCCGGTCTCGGGGAGGCGGAGAACGGTGATGGAGGGTTAGTCGATAGGAGGCAGATAGGCTTCACGCGGAGCCTGCTTTGCCGCTTAGCAAGGCTGCTTAGATCGCTGGGTGTGCTAGCTTGGGATAACTAGTGTCTCCGGTTCTGAGTCCGACACACCCCATGGGGTGTACGTAACAGTATTCCTTCACAACTTATCGACAAAAAAAAAACTAGTTAGATTTTTTATCTTCTCTTTATTTAAACCCAGTTCTGTGATTCGTTTGTACAAGACTACAAACCCTTTTCGGAGAAGTCGTTTCTATTTAGTGTCACCCATTACACCAGAATAGACTCTGACATCTGTGAAAAGATTATTATTATTATTATATTCATATAATTCTTAGCATTTTATGTTAATCGGATATGCGGTAAACATACGGTTACTTAAGGTACTTGTTAACAATCACTTCGTTGCTGACGATATCTTCCTTACTATCACTACGAGTTTCACATATCAAGATTAAAAAATTAAAAGAATAAAATAAATATTGCCAATGTTCTTGGTGCCACATTAAGAAGACTAAAACGCCATACGTAACGTACATTCCTTGTTATGTTCTGCAAATTTCCATTGTTAAATAAAACTCCACTACACCTCAAGCTACATAATCACCGCGATCTGCTTACCATTTTTTTACCTTTAAACGGTCATCGTAATGTCAAACTCTGATGAGAAGTCGAAAAATAACTACAAATTTAAAAAAATATATAAATGAATACCAATCATTAAGTAAATAGATAAAGAAAACTCCTAGTAAAAAAAAGAAACTTTAAATTTACGTCAAACATAGCCTACGCTCGCTTCGCTTACTAATATCGTCTAATTAATGTTAAATGTACAAATAATATGTTATTCTCCTATATTTGAGGCGATTATTCAAATTCACCGCATTCAGCATTGCACCGATGGTGAATGTTGAATAAAAATATTTTTATTAAAAAAATTAAACAAAAGGCAAACCGCCAACCATCTGACCACTTATTTGTATCGTTATCGTTCATTCATCCAGTTAACATATTCTATATATCCTAACTGTCTCTTTCAAATTATAAAATGCTGGAAATTTGATAAAATTTTTTTTTTTTAGAAATGCATTGAATCCTTAGATTGAATCGGCGTTGATGCGTTGAATCGTCTTCAGTGTTGGAAAATAACATATATAGTTTTATATTTAATGTTAATTAGACGAGCATAGTGAGCGAAGCAAACGTAGAGATCATGTTTGGCTTAAATTTAAGCTTCCTTTTTTTTACGGGGGTTTCTCGTAATCTATTTACCTTAGAGATTTGAATTAGGTGATTTGTTTTTTTTTAATTTTTTGTTGTTTGTTTTTTGTTATCGTTTCGATCCCTACCAGATCATACCAGTGTTTTTGACATATACCGGCGAAGGTCCGATTAAACAAATATTTCGGTCTTTCATCGACATATTTAGTATGTGTTGACATTTACTGGAGAATAGCGACATTTACCGAATACAGTTCTTTCATGGTAACATAAATATTATTTAATATAAATATAAATTTATATTAAATAATATAAATTTTTTCTTATTATGAAAACTAAATTTTATTAAAAATGGTATACAACGAGACTGGCTGATTTACTTTTTGATGCTCCTAATATAGCAATTGTTAATTGGTACCAAAAAGGAAAAACCCAACAGTGAAAACTTAAAAAAAAAAAAAAAATGTTTTCCTGTATAAATCAGTTATCTTTAATTTGTCTGAATTAGTGCCTCCTAAAATCTTGTCCTAAAATCCTACCTCAACTAATAAATAACGAAACCACTTTTTTCCAGAATGGGGCGTATCCCTTATTTGAAAATTCGAAAATATTTTCCTGCAAAAATGATGGAAAATCTTTATTATTTCAATAAAATACATACAAAATAAAAACTAAATATCCTGTAATAAAAAATATAGTGTGTATTATGTGAAATTTTCACTAAATATATTCTCAGGAAGTAAGTTATTAAAGAAATTCTTTTCCAGACACGGTAAAGCCCATGTTTAAAATTACAATACAAGTTTCCTAATAAATTTGATTTATTTTGTTCTTTGATTATTACATATTTTTTTAAAAATTCATACTGGGTGTTTAAATCGCAAAAAAAAATTAAATTAGAGTCCAGTTTTACTATTTTTGATAGTAAGTGTGTACTATTAATAATATTACTTAAAAAAAATGTTAAAGTTAAGATTTGATTTTTTTAATTTCAAAAAAATAATTTTTTTTTAACAACACAGTTACAACCTTTTATTTTAAAAATTGAAAATAACATTTTTAAATAAATGCCATAAAATATTTAATTCTCATGATAAATAGCTGATCTGATATAAATAGCTGATTTAATCTTATAAATAGTTTATCTCTTTTTAGATTAAATATCTGTTAATTTAGTTCAAAAGATTATTAAGCTACTATAAGAAAAATTTGAATGTCTTGCTGAAGTTGTATTTTTTGAACGAATATATTATTTTAGATGTTGGTATTTTGCACCGAGTGGGAGGAAATTTACCAGACGATAGTCAAGTAGATATTCAAATGTATGTATGCCAAAAAAATCTTATGTCAAGATGTAAGCCATATGGTAGCAATTCAATGACTTTTTTCTTTTTTTTTTAAATTTCCACATTTCTGTCATCTTATAACTTACGTGATTTTGTATCGCAGTTAAGTGTCACATATTATAAAATGTTTGTCCAGTTTGTTAAAGTAGTAACTATTTTTCTTTCTCTTCATTGTCATATTTAATTTACTTTAATATAAATGTGACTTTACGTCAGCAGTTCGTGTAAATAGAAATCTCTTAACAACTACTTCCCCTTGGTTGTACGTATATTTATTTAGCAAAACTTAAATTAATTACATTTATACTTATTTATATTACATTGATTTTTAACAATGTAACAAGAGTTCCGTTTTCTAAATTTATTTTTGAAAAATTAATTTTATCGAATAAAAATATAACCCTGCAATGCTCTTATCGTTGTAAAATTTTAATAATTATTATAAGTTTTTGAGGGAAGAATTAGTTTTCTTATGACCGGTTAAACGATCAATAAATTTTTTAAATATATAAACTGCATAAAAAAATTTAAAAAAAAAAACCGTCTAAATTAATTGATAAATTTTTATACAAAGAATGTAATAAACTTTCAAGACATTTTTATTGGCGAAAATAAAGAAGAATATTATATAAAAATTACAGAAATTTAAGAAATAAACATAAATTCGGAATGCTTCGTTAGCGAATGTCGGCTGATGAAAAATTTAATTTTTTCGTTTTCGATAAAATTAAGCCAGATTATAATTCTTGAGAACCAAATTAAAGGATAAATTTAACGGTATTTATATGAAATCTGAACTAAAATACTGAAAACAATAGGTTGCTGAGATATTAGCACAAATTAATTTTTCCTAAAAAAATTTTTAATTTTTTTAAATAACGCACAAAACTTATTAAAGGTTACGGAAGAACGAAGAAGTCTATCTACGTATAGATATACTCGGGTACTATTCGAAGAAGACGTTTGGCCTTCTACGGCTAGAACGGATGAAAACAGATTCACGAAGAGGATTTTCGAAAAGACCGTTAAAGGCAAAATGAACATTAAGAGGTTCACACAGATAAAAGAAGATCTCGTGATTACAGGGCTAAATCCAACAGATATAAAGACAAGGACTTTAGAAAGAAGATCTAAGTTTGTGAAAGTTTTCAGAATGAAACTAGAGAATGTAGCAGTAAAAAAAAAAAAAGGTCACTAGAAATGAAGGAAGAATATAGTTTACAAATGAAGAAGAGATGGAAAAAAAAGAAGAAATTTATCCTGGTATTTACTATTTAACGTGGTCCTATAGTGGCCGGTAACGAAAGAAAAAATGCAAAAAAAATTTGATATAGATAGCACAAAAATTCTTCTTTCAGAATATAGTCAGAAATCTAAATTTTTAAATAGAATAACATTAACTTTCTATCTTTATCCTAATTTCAAACGTGATCAATTTAACATTTCTTACTCTGTTCCATATCCTAAAGGATTTGAATGTCAAATAAAAAATAATGAAATACCTAAAAAAAAAAATTTTTTTAAAGAAAATAGAATAATTTCTTGAAAAATTCTTTTTTTTTTTCAAGTGATAAGAGAATAAATACTCACTAACAGGTAAATAAAACTTGGTTTGGTGCCGACTTAAAAAATTTAAATTTTAAATAGTTGTTAAAATATTTATTTCATTATTTTTAATTCATTTTTTTAGGTCGCATAATTAAAAAAAAATGATTACTGTATCTTATTAAATTTTAGTAAGTCTTATAAAAAAATTGTCTCTACGATCTAAAATGCTAGTAAGGAACTTAAAACAAAAGAAGTTCTTTGTCGTGAGACAAATAAGAAACAGAACGAATAGGAAAAATGTAAGGTTACTACTATAAAGCGCGACTAAGACTTTCTGAAAACTACCATGTATGTTGTTATTTGTTTTTCCTAAGTTTTCCAAATTTTTTTTAATCTTGGGAGAATTACTCGGAATAACAGAATAGTTTTAGACTATATTACCATTTACATATGTTACTAAACTATATATAGAGCATAACGTTACAAAACAACAAACGTTACACAATAAAAAATAAAGTTAAAAATACCTACAAATGAAGTACGTACGTAATTCATATATGTTTTTATTTATTTTTTTAAAAGTCTTCCACTAAATTTATTTACAAGAAACGTTAAAGAACAGGTCAAGAATTACTTATTCTATGTAATAAAAGAAGTTTTTTTTTTTTTTATTGCTTAACCCTCGGAACCACCGTTAAGGTATATCTTCAGAGGATGAGATGAATGAATTGTAGCGTGTGTGAAAAATGCCATGCCTGACCGGGACTCGAACCCGGGACCTCCGGATGAAAGACCGAGACGCTAACACTCGGCCACGGAGGCCGGCCAATAAAAGAAGTGAGTACGACTGAGATCTAAGCATTTGGTAAAAGGAAAAGTTTGAACATGTTTTAAAAAATATATTCATATAAATTGAGAAACTTTTATATACTTTTTTAAATTTAGTTAAAATTAAACGCCGAAGAATGGATTATTCAATCAAACATAAGTATTTCAATCAAGTTATTAGCAGGTAATCATATTGTTTTCTAATTACCTGATAATTTAAAATAACCTCATACGTTTTGAGGAAACATTAAAAGTTTTGGTGATTAAAAAAAAAGGAACTGTTACATTTCAGTGGCTTATAATTCCTTCAGGACATGGAATCAAAACTTTGAAAAACTTAAACGTAGGAAAATTCAATTAAAAAAGAAAAAAATACATACGAGTTGAATTAAAAGCAAACTTTCTTTTGTATTTGTTTAAAATAACTTTCGTTTTGGTCTGAAGTAAGATGGTAGATGTATGGAGGTTAAATTTTACCATTTAATAACCTAAGTGTAAAAAAAACTTAATTCAGAAACATATTTATTTAAAAAACAAAAAATAATTTTGATATTAACGTATATTTCTGATTTTTTGTTTAGTTTTTTAAAAGCCAGTTCTTGTTAATAAAACGTTTTAAACTAACCATAATTTTTTTTTATAAAAAATATTGCAATCTAAAATGTAATTTCTAAAAATGTAATGATCAGCTTAACAGGTATGAAAAATGAATAAATAAATACGTTATTCTGCGTACTTATTTCTTTACATACAATTATTAAATGTATAATAATGTTTGTTTCATAAAATTTAGCAAGTGAAGGTTGACTTGTAATAAAAGAATAAATCGTAAACTGTATATTGTAAATCTGATGTTTAGAATTTATAATCTGTTTGATAAGTAAAAAAATAAAAATAAATTATTTACGGCCAAAGGAAAAATCTTCCTTATTTGATGTATTTTATTAAAAAAAAAACAAACTATTTTTTTAATGAATATTTTCTCCCTTTTTGTAATGATGTAAAACTAATTACTCTTACAGAACTGAGACTAATGTTGTGAATAGTTGCCTTGCCAAGTTTATTCAGATATAAATGGTTGAATATATAAGATCTTGCGCGCGCGCACCCCCCTCCCACACACACACACGTACTAACAAATTAATATAATATTAGTATAGAGAAGAATGTTATAGGAATAGGTTGATGTGTAG
>JAAAKQ030228914.1:0-11314 GCA_010016005.3 Zanna intricata | reverse complement strand
ATTTTTAATATGTGAAATAGGTTAATATGGAGAATTTTTAAAATGAGCGGTATAAAACACCATATCAGTGTGTTACAGAGTTATAGCGTTACTCTTCAACCTTGTTATTTTAAATATCAATGTCCTGCTACTTTGAATTATTTGCAGGTGAAAAACCTACAAACTTTTGGGGATGGGATACGAAAAATTACCAATGTATTACGTTTTTACAAGTATTACAAATTTTATTTGTAGTAAAATTTACATAAAAATGAAAAATACGTTAAATAGCATCATCTTATAATTTGATTGTTCCTCAACTTAAAACTACAATTTTAACAAGAAGCATCTCGAAAATTGGAAGATGTATATTTCGAATGGCCATAGTAATGTTTATTAAACAGATTACCATTATTTTCAGAAGTTTAAACATTATAAAGTTATTTAGCGGCTTAAGCGCATAGCAGTAGATGATAAATTATATGTATTTATTAATTTAATATATTAATTTTATATTAGTATTTTATAAAGAAGTATTAGCCTAAAGTTTTTTCTTGAGATTATTAAAAAAAAAAAACTTCAAAAAATAGTTTAAAAGATAAAATATTGAGTAAAAAAAAAAAATAAATAAAAAAAAATTGAATAAATCAACTACAAATATATATGGTAGACGAAGTTTTTTTTTCTTTTTGGGAGCTTAATTATTTCATATCAAACAGGTGTGAATGATATGAAGGTTGACAATGACGGTGTGAAATGCTTGTTAATCTCAAATTACTATGCCGGAAAGAATCTTTTTAAATTAAAAACATATATAATACCATGTTTTTTTTTGTTAGAATAGATGCCATTTATATTTTGATTTGAATAAACTTTGTAAATATTTCAAAATTTATGTCATTTTTTGGGCAATATTTTAATTTTGGTACAGTAATAATATGAATAATTTGGTTCATAATTAATTACAGTTTAAATTATAAATTTCTTTAATTTTTCCAGTAAAAGGTAAATGTGAAGAACTTGTTTCTTCCCCAGAAAAAATAAATGACAATTGTAAAACCAAAAGGTATGAACAAACCAAAACACTAGAATAATTACAATTCATAAATATATTATATTTATTATATATCATCCTATTAAATAAAACAAATAAAAATAATTTAAAAAAATTAACCATGCTTATATTTTATATAATTATAAGCCATCAAATAAGGTACGCATTCGCTATACGAAAAAAATCTTTAAAGTAAACTGAACGATTCTCTTTCTTTATCTGTTTAGCCTCCGGAACTACCGTAAGGTATTACTTCAGAGGACGAATGAGGATGATGTGTATGAATTATAATGAAGTGTAGTCTTGTACAGTCTCAGATCAACCACTTCTGAGAAGTGTGGTTAGGAGCAGTTTTAAACATAGAAACGAAGGAAAAATTTAAATAACCGTAAGGTTGCCGATGTTCAATTTGTGTTACTGGCACTAGTAACCAATGGCTTGGCGAATAAAAATGGTTTGATCACTGGCTAAGCAGTCAACGTACAACAAACCATTAATTTTCGGGCTTCAAGTTGTGTTTGTCAAACGGCATTTAGGTTTTCACTACTCCAAATTTAACAGTTATGAAGGTTAACGCACCAGAAACATGTAAGGTAGCTTTGACAGAGAAGATTACTTTTTCTAAAAGCGCATAATCGTCGTCGTACCCTTTATTAAGAATGTTTACGGTATAATCATAATGGCGTGGTTTATTGCCATTTCAATGCGTGCATCAACTGAATTTTGTATGCTTGAAATTTTAGGCGCTTATATAAAACCTTCGCATCTTTCGATTGTGATATTCTTTAACTTCTAATTCATACAATTAGTCGGATTTATCGGAGATTTTCTGAAAAATTTCTCTTACCACGATCTATAACTTCTTCAGAGTCCGCCACCACCTTTTTTGTGTACTATACTCTCTGTATCCTTAAACTGCTGATACCAAGATTTAGTAGAGTTTTTATTAGTAATATAATTACCGTAATCTAAACGAAAACGTGTACGAACAGCAATAACATTTCTCTTTTCATGAAACTATAGAACGCATATTGTTTTCTCCTATACAATAGCTATTGCTCAACTCACTAGTTGATCCTCTTCTATTCTATTAAATCGGCGCGATTTAATCCTCTAGTCATTAAATCGCGCCAGAGTGACGTGTATTTTCGAGATCATCAGTAATCCTAGGGTCTACACTGATGTTTAAAAAAAAAAGTCAATGCGCGCTGCATTGCTTTATTCATCTTTTATTAACCCCTAAAATGCTTTGAATAATTTATGTTCATCCTGTACTAAATTAATACAGGACTAAAATTTTTTAACATGTGCAGTTAGAGTATATTTTATGCCAACTAATTTCATAAAACAGAAATAAATTAATTTTTATTTATTAATTTTTATGGTTTTTTTTTCATAGATTGGGCATAATTATATGAGGAATAACGCTATTAGATTAAAATCTTTGTATTTTCTTTGAAAGCACGGATTAAATAATAATAAGTAAGATAGAAAAGAGTAATTATGGATTGAAATTGAATTACATCTTTATATATAATCTTAATAAAGTATTAATTTAGATTACATTATGTAGAAAAAATTTAAAATGAAATTTGCTTCAAGCAATTTAATTTTTAAGAGAATCGCTTTGCTTGTAGATTGTGTTTTAAGATAAAATAGTGCAAAATATGTCCTAAGGGTATTTTAAATTAATTTCATGTTGATAACCAAAGTGGATGATTGTTTATTTTATATCGACTGTTAAATCGGAAGTAAAAAATAAAAAAGTCTGGTTTAGAAAATATTAAAAAAAGAAAGAAAAAAGAGCAAGAAAAATGTTGATGAAGCATAAGTCAAAAAGGAGGGTATTATAAGTAGGCCACGTCTGAAGAAGCGAGTGAATAATATAGAGTAAGAGAAATAAACAGAGAAACGGAGTTAAGTGTGAAAAAGAAAGGGTGAGAAAAAGAAGGGAGAGATAGAGAGAGAGAATGAGATAGAATGAGTAAGGGAGTAAAACAGTAAAAAGGGAACGAAAGAATTAATACAGATACAGATACTGTTAAGAGATAAATTTCTCTTAAGTGCACTTCGTAATATTAAATCAAGACAAATGTAACGTTTTCATTTTTTAACATTAAATATTTATAAATAAAAAATGAAATAGCTAGTTCTCATCCAGCTCTTATTAAAATCAATAACGGATTTCAAATAAGCTGATATCATGAAAGAAGAGTTGTCAGTCAGTACTTTTTTTTTTAAGAAATTTATTCTTTTTCACAAAAATACTAATTCAAAAAAAATAAATAAATAAACGGAAGCAAGTATTAAATGCACGTATAAAAGTATCATACTAAATGATTAATGAAATATATTTTATTTCAATAAATATTGGTTTTTATTACAGAAGATATTCTACATACTAATTATTTTCTGAGTCCAACGATAAATTTTATTGGAAGGTGACTAACCTGTGTCAGACTCTGTAACATCATTGGCTGCAGTCATAGGTTTACATTACAACGGTTTACAACGTGCAATATTATCGAAAAAAATCACCTCAGTTCCCTATTAATTTGTTCTGAAGTTTTCCTTAATGTTTGAAAAAAATACTTATTTATCTGTATGTTGCCAACATGTAGCCACAATCTACGTTCGTATAATTCCGACTCTTTCACCCCTCCACTCGTTTAACTTATCTCAATATATTGACTACGTCATGATTAATATCCTAACCTTCGTTAATTGTTTATATATATATATAAACATAATAAACCCATTTATAAACATAATACATTTCATATATAAAGATAATAAATTCATTCTAATAAAGCTTTAACAGAACAAGAATTTGCATCTATAAAAAAAAAACTTATACAAGTTATTGAAATAATTTTTACATAATACAATTTTTACATTGTTTATATAAATAAATAATTTCTCGATTCACATTAATTAGAAGTCGCAGTACGATTGTCCTTCTCAAAGCAAACCTAAGATTCTTAACTTTGAAACCGAGTAACATATTATTTTAATTGTTAATATTTCAAACATGAAGTTTTATATATTCAACTTTAATCAATTGCTGAACACAAGGATCCTACATAGCAAGAATATTTAGCTGAATTATTATAAGAAATACATCGAGGAATGGCAAGATTCATAAAATGGCTAAATATATGTTTAATAAATCTGATGTTGACACCATATGACTTTCTTGTACGCCTATTAAATTACATATACACATATTTAAAAAAAAAAAAAAAAGAAACAGTACATAAAATAAATTATATTTCAATTAATAACTTCTAATATTTTTTTTGTTGTTATTATTGAATTATTACTTATCTAAACAATTTTTTACTATCAGTGGTCAATATTTATTAATAAACCAATATATTTAAATTAAAAAAAAAGTTAAAAAAAGGGAGATGAAGTCTGATTTGTACCAATATGCCTTTTTCCCTTTGTAAAATCAAAATATTTCATTAATTAAAATTTTATTTGGCTATAACTCTGGAAGCAATAAAAGTAAGTATCACTTATGATATACTGTTGAAAAGCTTTCAATAAGGGCTTATTACTACAGTTAATAAAAAGTTCAAAGTCCAACTGTTTTTAGTTTTTGGACTTTTTTAAACACTTGTCCAGTCGATTGCAATCAAAAGGGAAAGTGCACAGCTAGATATTACAACATCTATATCCTTAGTTTCAATACCTACGCCTAATTGTTTTTTAGTTATGCGAGATACATGCGCACATACGTACTACGTACTACGTACAGATATCACGCTGAAACTACTCAAAATAGATTAAGTGATAGTCAAAACGTATATGTCCATTGAAATCTGAAAACCGAAATTTTTCGCAATCACAATACTTCCTTTACTTTGTACAAGAAAGTAAAAAGTTAAACATCCATATGACAAACTTTTTAGTTCAAAGTGAAAAATTTAACTAAAGCTGCGTAGCGATTATAATTCATTCAAAGTTAAAATATAATAAGAAAATGCCTTTTGTTCACAATTATCATAACGTTAGATAATTCGTCGAGCCCATTATAAAAATATTTGTTTCAGCATTAATACTCCACCATAAATTTACTGAATAGTAGTAAGCTTAGTTATAATTGGTAAACGGACTGTATTTAGTGAATAGTAAATTTTCTCTAATTTCTCAAGGTAGGTAAGCCATAACTATCCTGAGATGCATAACAAATAATTGATAGCATTTTTAACAAGAAGTTGGTTAAATAAATCAGTTAACTATTAGCTAAATTATTATTATTAGCTATTAAAAATAAATTAATTGAGTAAAAGTAGCTAATTAAGTTAAGAAACTACATAATAAGACACAAAATTATAATTTATTGCATTTTTTTAAAGACTGTCCAAAAAGGAGTGTAATGTATTTAGGGTAGATATACATATATTTTTGTTCCACCATAGCTGCTCAACGGCTAAACCGATTTAATGTATGATATTATTTTTTTTTTTGTTTAACCTCCGGAGCACCATTAAGGTATATCTACAGAGGATGAGATGAATGAGTTGTAGCATGTGTGAAAAATGCCATGCCTGACCGGGGGATTCGAACCCGGGACCTCCGGGTATGATATTATTAACTATCCTATATTAAAGAGCAATGTTTGCCACCCGCACGTTTAACATGCTCAGAGTGCGCTTTTTTAAAAATCAAAGGTTACTCAGAGGTGCCCGATTTCGACCGCTTGTTGGTGAACTCTATTTTTTTAATTTTAGTTTTTTTTTTTGTAATCATGTTATTTTTAATTTTTAACAGATTTAAGACTTTTATGAGAAATTTATTTAAAGTGATTATAATCTTCAGTGAAAAACATTTTTTTCAAAATAATGTTGACAAAAGTTAAAAAAAATCAATGTTTATCAAAAATCAATCTGAGAAAAAACTAAAAACAAAACTGTAATACTATCTAGGGGATTGGTTATTTATCTTATTTAATAAAAAAAATAATAATAATACATGAAAATTAACCAAAAAAAGTTTTAAAAGATTCAAATTTCGATTTTTTAAATTTTATCGGCTTACCCATCTCTATTATTGTTCTTAAAGTATTTTTTTTTTTGGATCATTTACAAACTAATATACCTAGGAAAACTTAAAAACAATTTGGTTAAAAATATTTGTAATAAATAATAGCTTTTTTCGATTTTTGAAGGAGGAATTTGAGGCAAATCTTTTTAAGGAAAGATAATCGTGCATGCATTTATTGAGCTTAATACAAAGTGAGATTATATTTTCAAACTTTTGAGAAGATTGATCCCAAAAAACTTCCTACCCCACTCCTTGGAGAAATTGATCCTAAGATTTTAACAACAAATTACCCTACACACACGAATCCCTGTATAAAATTTTTATCAAATCCGCTTATTTCCTCAAAAGTTATGAAGCTTCAAACACGCTTCAAAAGTGGAGGAGAGGTAATATTCCTACGTACAAACTTATTTACGAATATTCACTTTTTTCTTTTTTGGACTCCCTAGGTCATGAAACATCGAGAAATGGAAAAATAACCTATATATATTAACCGATTTCCGTACTTTCCTTTTTGCAGTTTAGCTCTAGAGCTATGATGGCAGGAAAGTAGAACTATAACTACAAAAATGTACCTTTAAAATGTATTGTTAAAAATACTCGTATATTCTAATCTAAAAACATGGTTACAAATATTCAAGAATTTCGGAAATACTGCATGTCATACAAATTACTTTCAAAATATAACTGTGCTAAACCGATTTATATTTTCAATTGTTGAATTTTTATTTTAATTTGTGGTATAAATTATTATTTGGAATTTCTCAAAGTTATATTTTTAACGATACAGAAAATACTAGTATTACAAATAATCATAAAAATTATACTTATAACACTGCATATTATAAAAACATATAAAAAGAATTAAAAGTTATAAACGTAAAATTTCTTTATTATATTTTATTAATAGTCTTAAATTTTAACTTTTATCGAAATTGATTTTATTATTGTAAGGTAAAGAGTGTAAAGACATAAAGTGAGGTGATACGTTAACTTAGTGATGCGGGATAGAGATAGTGAGCGATTCAGGTTGGAAAGGCAATTAACACTGACCGGATGAAGTGTTTATTGCCCCTTTGTGCAGCCTAACCTCCATCCACCAACCGCTCTCTGCCTTTATGGTCTTTCAACAAGCGATGCGTGTGTGTTATTTCATGTTACTTACGTGATACAGAGCTTGTGTGTTGGTGTGTGAGATCAGAACGGGATTTGGAGTACAGATAAAGGGCGAATATGGAGTGAATTCGCCATCGTCTAGAATACCCAGTTCCGATAACTTAGGTTATTTCGCATCCTGCTTTTCTCATCACATCGTTTCTGCATTAGCCTTTTGTACCGTGCATATCTACGTAAACGAATAGTATCGAAATGTACAAAACTGCATTCTGGCACGCTTTCATTCATACACTTATAGTGTGTTACTAAATTACATAATTCATTTTTATAAAAAAATATTTAGTAAAGTTTTATGAAAAAAATTTGGTATCATTAATGTATCATTTTCCCTACTTATTTCTTACAGAATGTTAAAAATAAGCCGGGAAGCTGGTAATGAAGTATTACATTTAAAGTGTTTAATTTAAAATGTTAAATGTAATCTTCTTCAATATTTCAAATGTTATATCTTCTTCATAATAAAGCTGAAAATAAATTTCGCTTTAATAAATAAACATTTATTTTATTTTTTACTTATTTTTATAAGTTAGAAAGAAGTATGTACGGTAATACATTGTACCACAAGCAGTAAAAAATATACGTAATTACCAAGATTTTCATGATCAAACTCGGTGATGATGATTCCAAGAGTGAGAGGTTTTGAGATTATATTTAAAAAAATTTTCAAAAAGGTTTTTTCGGAAGTACAAAAACAAATATTTTTATATTAGAAGTTACAGATTAATAATTAAAAAATGTTAGGTTTGTGGTGTTTAATTTTGTTAAAATATATTTTAAAAATATTATGAATATTTCAAGAAATGTAACCGTATTAACGTGAAATAAAATTTTATTTTTCATTACAAACTAGATACCGATTTATTAATGACAAATAAAAACCTATATGTCCCGGAAGAAACAGAAATTTATGTATTTGAATAGATATTCTCAACTGTCAACCATATCTTTAAAATACGAATTAATTCTGAATATAAAATTATTTGGAAGGTTACGTAGTTCGGTTTTATAAAAAAAATTAAACAAAGTTAGGACTATTTTGATAATCCTTTTAAATAATAAATAATTAGGTGAAATTTTCAAAAACCTTGGCTTTATAAATCAGATTTGTTTAATGACGAACTTGAAGTTTACAGTCTGCTGACATGAATAAAAATATATTTATCTGTTTTCTATTACTAAGAAAAACAAAATATTGAATTTGATGTTCGATATGTCAATGGTCAAATATATAATCATATAAAATGCAACGTTCGCTGATTGTAAAATTCTCTAATAATCATACCGAATTGACAGATAATTTTCGGATTTCTAGAAAAAAAAGCTGACAACAGCTTTTTTAATTGTAGGACGTAATGAAAAATTCTTACAACTAAGAGTTGTTTCTGACTCACGGCTTACAAACACATACACACAACTATATTTAAAATAATTACCACTTCATTTAAATATAATAATTTTTTCGTTTATTTAATTCAATGATTTTAGCCAAAGCGCGCGCGGATAATGTAATTAATTTGTCCGAAAGTGACGGTACTAGCGGTGACGGTCAGCTCTAACTAAACCTAATGTAATTTTACAATTTATACAGAACAAATTTCGCTTGTACGGTCGGCAGCTGATGTAGCCGTGAGGCTTAACGCATCAAGTACCGAATCTACCGGGCGATCGAATTCGAGACCCAGCCAGACCAAGTTACTTTTTTTATATTTTATTTATTATTCATTTATTTAATTCTACAGGTCACTTATTTACAAGTTACAGGTCTGCTAAATCACAACATAGCAGAAGTATAGAGCATTTTTTGAGGTTGGAGGTACGATTTTGAAAAACTAAATTTGCAGATATTGTTATTTTTTAATTATTAACAAATATGCTTAAGAAAAATATTATCATAATTATAAAGTGAAATCTCGAGATACTGAGGGTGACGTTGCTCTACAGCCTTATCCCCCTTGACCTTTTAAGTTGAAAATTTAATGGAATCAATGTCCATATACAGAAGTAATCTGACCAATTGAAGTCAAAATCGGTCGAGTATTTCTGAAAGTGTAAGGTGATTTAGAGGCCAAAACCGAACGAACACACGAACATTAATATCCGGGAAATTTCCATCCAGTTTTTTGCTTTTTGGTTTCCTTAGGTATCAAAACGTAAAGATCCGATTAAAATCCCGTACGCCAAAATTTGACCGATTATAATACTTTCCCTTCTAGAGTTTTAGCTTTGTTATAGCACTATTTAGATGGGAATAATATTTTAATAAAAATAAAGTTATGAAAATGTGGTAAGACTTCAGTTAAGATTAATTGTTTGAATAATTATTTTCTTCGTTTTAAAAATTTACAACAGGACAAAGTGAAACAATTTAGAACCAGAAGAAAAAGAAGATGAAGATATTGTCATTTAACATAAAAGTAAATAATTTTTTTTTTTAATCTCTGGAATCACCGTTAGGTATTTCTTTAGAGGATACGATGAATGGTTTGTAGCGTGTATGAAAAAATGTCATGTCTGATCGGGATTCAAACCCGTGACCTCCGGATGAAAAGCCGAGACGCCACCACTATCGCCACGGAGGCCGGCAAAAAAATTATAATTAAATAATTCTATCATCACCTTTCCGTATCTTGAAAAATTGTTAATTTTCGTGTGTGCGCGCGCGGTTTTATTAATAACACTTTTTTTTTTAACATTTAGCGTAAAAGTTCGTTCGACTATAAGGTTTTATATCACTGATTTTTAAGATAGACAAAATACTTCTTCGCAAACAGACAGTAATAAATTAAATGATAATGAACGACTTGAACAGTCATCAGAAATAGATCATGTGGTAAATAAATAGCAACTTTTATTATTATTTTTGTGATTTATTTGAAGCAATCTTTTCTAAAAAAAAAAAAAAAAAATCAAAATTAGATTCAATCTCAAAACAAAATGTATTATGTTACACATGTGATAATGTTATGTTACAAATGTGTTAAGTAGTGTGATATGATATGATTAAATGTGTAAGATGCCTTCAGATTCTTTTCATCAATTCTCTGCTCAGTATTTACTACATCAATGCCTAAGTAAGAAAATTATGATCTTCAAGGAATAATTTCGCTATCTCAGGAATGCAATAATGAACGATTCTTCAGAAAAAAATTCTGGAGAAAACCACTTGAATGCAATAAAGTTAGCTACATTAACCCTTTGTAGATAGAAATGAAAATGCAGATTTTGTGTAACGCCTAATAGAAAAGAAATAGATAAAACTTGGCAAAATTTAACCGTGAATAATTCGTATTATTATACTGACAGATAATTACAATACCAACATAGGAAGAAGCTTGAGGAAAAAGGAAGCCAAAAATTCTTGAATATAATTTGACTTATTTATTTCAAATACTTTGTTTAAAAAATATATATAATATGTATTAGGTGATCAGAGGGCTCCATCCCCTTGACCCTCACTGAGTTCGTTATCCTAATGGTTGTGAGAGTAATATTGAAAGTACCAATTAAAGCCTGAAAGAACTTTTTCTTCCAACGTTTCCCTCGTGCTTAACACAAAAGCTCTGATACACTCCTGTTGCAGACAAACATTACTTCTTTTGGTTCCCGTTTCCTTTACCCAACGTACACTATATCTCGGGAAGGGATGAGAGTAAAAAGGTGAAAATTGGATTTCATAAAACGCTTTTACGTCGAAAAACGTAATCAAAAACGTTAATAGTTCGTCGTCAAAGAGGAAAAGTTACCAAATTCACTCCCAAGAAAGCTAAAATCTCAATCTTTGGCTTAAACCCTTTCTTGGGATAACAAAAATGTATCCTGAAAGTTTGAAAGCAATCGGTCGGTTGGTTCTCGCATAATGCTGTTGCAAACGGACAGAATTGCCACGAATTTTTGTTCGCATTTGTGTGTTTTATTGTATATAAATGTATTTATGTACATACATAATAGATTTTTGTATTTGTAAACAAATATACAGATATATATATATATATATATAAGTGATTTAAATATCAAATAGCTACGAGAAGATATATAAGTCTTCGAAAACTATAA
>JAAAKQ030228903.1:0-11314 GCA_010016005.3 Zanna intricata | reverse complement strand
GTGTGTGTGTGTGTGTGTGTGTGTGTGTGTGTGTGTGTGTGTGTGTGTGTGTGTGTGTGTGTGTGTGTGTGTGGTCTTATATATGGTTTCTGTTTTTCCATTGAATTTGTACTTGAATTTATTGTTTTTTATTATGTTGAAATTGATCTGTAAGATCATGTTTTTATTAATTTTTTTGTTTTGTGTGATGAAATAAAGTATTTTGTGTGGAATAAATTCTTCAGCGTTGTTCGGAACATTTTTTTTTCGTAGTCTGCTTTTACGATAGTGATGTATTGTGTTTTTTATTTGGACTTAGGGCGATGGATGTTTATACTGCATAGTGAATTATAGAGTTAGATATGATTTAATGTTGCATATCTTTATCGTGCTATGTTAAATTGTTCTTCAGATACATCTTCTTTTTTTTTTATATATTTTCTGATTTTTTTGTATCATTTTTTCGTTAATTTCTATTTTCTTCCTTGTACGAAGTATTGTAATCGCGAAAAATGTCGGTTTTCAGATTTAAACGAAAATATCTATTTTGACCATCACTGAATTTTGACTAGTTTCAGAGTGTCGTCTGTACGTACGAATGTATCTTGCATAACTCAAAAACGATTAACCGTAAAATGTTGAAATTTTGTATTTGGAACTGTTGTAATATCTAGTTTTTCACTTTCGCTTTTGATGGCAATCGATTGAACCAAAAGTGTATAAAAAAGGCCAAAATCCAAAAAGATTAGATTTTGGACTTTTTCTCAACTGCAATAATAATGCCTTATTAATAACTTTTCAGTGATATATAATAATAGTATTTATTTTCATTGGTTCCAGAGTTATATCTAAATAAAATTTTAATTAATGAAATATTTTGATGTTATGGATGTGGATGCACGTCGGTTCGAATCAGACTTTGTCTCCTTTTTTTTTAAATTTAAATGTATTGATTTATTAACTATTATTAACCTCTGATTGCAAAATATTTTTACAATAAATAATAATTCAATAATACCAATAAAATATAAAATAAGAAAAAAAATCAGAAGTTAGTAGTGAAATGAAAATTTATGGACTTTTAAAAATGTGTACATACTATTAAAAAGCGAATAAGAAAGTCATATGGTATCACATCCTTTTTTTTTTTTGACCTAGTTTACTATAATTTTTATCTTTTGTTAATTTGTTCTATAAACTGCATTCTTTGGTAATTTCTGAAAATGGCTTAATTTTTTTCGTTTTTTAGCCCCCGAGCCACCGTTAGGCATTGCTTTTGAGGATGAGATGAAATGACGATCTTTTAGCGTGTAAAAACGTCATGCCTATCTGGGATTCCAACCCGGGATCTTTGGATGAAAGGACTAGAATCTACCAATCGCGCTATGGAGATGGACATGGCTTAACTTGAATAAAAGCTATTAACACACAGGTAAAGTCTCAACAACATTCAACTTAAAATAAAATGATTTGAAGTCGATTAAAAAAAAATCTACTTTTTAAAACACAATATATATATATATATATATTTGATATTCATATATATATATATGAATATTAAATTATTTAATTCTAGTTTGTTCGTAAATGCCGAGAAAGTTTTAAAATAACCAGCTTTTTAAAATTTATTTTAACCTTTATTTATATAAAATCGTCTAAACTATAAAATATGAGAATTTTTAATCCATTTTTCTTTATATTATTAAAATAAAATCTTATTACAAATGTAAGCAATAAAATTAAAAAGCACATAAGTAAAAACTAACAATTATTATTATTATCATCATTATTTTTGGAAGGAGACAATCTCAAAACTGATATATACAAATTTTTCCGAATTCATCTTTATTCATGTTATGTTTACTCAAAAGTTTCTGAACCAACCAAATGAGTGAAAATCAATCATACAAGTAATACGTTTTACCTTCATTTTTCAAATTCCTTAATCTTAATAAATGAAAATTCATTTATCATATTGATGTGTTAGACACCTTTTTCTAATACTGAATCGTAACTTTCAAATATCAATATTACTTTTTTGCAACTCTTTTATGTCGATAAAAATTAGATTTATTTTATTAATTCTTTAATTTTATTTTTCCAGCTGTTATAATGATGTATAAGTCAGAATATAAATGTGTTTGTTCATAAAAATGTTTTCATAAAACTCGAGAACCTCTGTCATTACTATGACAGTTCATTACTATGAACCAAGTCATTATTATTATTACTATTTTTTTTGTAATATTTTAAATCGCTTATAAGTTTTGTAAGAAATTGCTAATTATTTCTGCAAATGTAATTCAGAGAATAGACTAAATGTTATTCTATTTTAATCATAAAAATGTGAAGCTGCATTGTAAAAAATCATTGATTTATTTTAAATTTTCCTTGTATGTCGTTGTAACATAATTTTTTATTATCAAACCTATCAATATATAAATTACAGAATATTGATTTTAAATGCGTTTAGATTTGCATCCTAAATCAATTTACAAATATCAATTGTATATAAATCAATCAATTTGTATATCAGATATCCTAAACGCATTTAGGATATCTGAAATTGTAAGATTTTGATAAAATTACAAATCTTTAAATTGGGAATTTCACTTACCCCTAACATTAAAAATATGGTATTGTCATATTTAAAATCACTTTATTTCTGCAATATAGCTGCAAATTCTATTATATTTATCTGTGAATAGCAGCTCCTGTCTTTTTTGCCGATGTTCGACAGAAAACATCATTAAAAGGCGTTTATATTCTTGGGTATTTTTCCACAAATGAAATTCTAAAATTTACGCTTGTAAATTTGTAGAAAAACATACAAAACGTAGGGTTTCCTAATATGTCGTTAACCAGAAGTTAGTAAGGTTTCAAATCAATTTGGTACCCTGATGTGGAAAGATATATTCAGACTCTCCAAAAAAAACTTTATCTCTTAGTAAGCCTGGAATAGTATCTTATAATTCTAGGGAATGGCTCTGCCAATTACGTAAACTATTTTCATGTTTCATAATTGTGTCAATTATCCATAACCGTTATGATTATAGTATCAAGCACACATATATACATTTTACGATTAACAATTTGATAAACTGCGTTCTTAAAAATAGAAGTAGATATTTTATTTACCTTCCATTTGTTTTAACTGGGTTGGTTGTTTTACTGTTTTAACCCATCTACCTAAACTTTCAATTTTTTCATGTTAAAGGGTAGTTTCTTAATCAAAGATTTAAGGATAAACAGCCCCCTTTTCCATTTTTTTTTTGTGGATATCCATAAAAAAATTTTTTTAATTTTATTCTTTATTTATTTTTTGTTATTAAACAGTAGAATGATTTGATACTCTTTCCCAATTATCCGTTTTATGTATCCTTCAATATTTGTCTTTTGTTCCTTTCCTTTATGTTATTTTGTTCCTTTTGCACTTTTTTCTAATATTAAATGAATCAAAAACTGATTTTTTAAAAAAATCAATGTAGTTCGAGTCTTTATAAGATTCTGATAACAAATTTCTCTTTTCTTCAAGACATTTTAAGATCTCTGTATTTAAAATTTAATGCCACAAGTTAAATCTATTCTTAACGATGAATAATTTTTAAAAAAAGAACTTTATTATTCCTATAATTTTAACAAAATATATCTTCTTATTATTAATGTTATTTTTGGGAATAGCTTACAAATAAAATTAATATGCAATTTAAACGCACTGGCCAAAGGGTTGAATACTACAAAGAAACTTTACATTACTTTTGCAATGTAAGGAAGTGAACCTAAGGCTAAAAAAAATTGCATAAACGACAAAGGCTTCAACACGCTAACAATTCTTAAAAGTAATACATTCCCAAGAACACTGTTCTAGAAATAGTGCTTACATATACTAAATACTATATTTTAATTTATATAAATACAAAATAATTAAGCTAAATGGAGGATTGAATTTTGACTAATATGAAAAACGTTTTGTTTTAAAAGTTAGATAAAAAGCAATCTAGAAGAGACCAACGAGTGAATTGTTGATAAACGCTGTTGAACACATCAGAGTACATTAACCATCCAGTCTACATACTAATTCATCCTCCACACTACGCTTACTCTTATTAATTTCAGAGTAACTTTTAAATTAGTGGTAATTCCTTTACTATTATTATACTTCACATGTTAATAATAACATGTGAATAACATGTTATTTCAATTTTTCGAAAAAAAAATTATGAGCATAAAAAATAAATTATGAATTCAATTTTTTTTTTCTTTAATGATGCGAAAAAGAAATTTAAAAATTAGTAATTATTGCTGCTTATTTTGATAGTCCCACATGTTTTATAACTAAATTCTAGATTTTGTTGGGAGAGAACTCGGCTTCCTTATAGGAATTAAAGATTTTCATAACACCGATTCATCATTACCACTCAACCAGTTTCAACATTGCCGAATCTTTGCACACGTTACTTCTTATAGTGTAGGAACTAGTACAGAAACATAAATGTTGTTTTGAAGAGTGCGAAAGCGAATGATAAATAAAACAAATGTTATCTACAAGCTATTCAGGAAGTAAATTCAGATTGAACTCCCGTAATAATGGAAAATATAAGAGTCAACTTTAGAACTATTACTGTTTACGAACTGTAGAAACTATAATCTACATTGAGAAGGTATACAACTCAGTATATTATTATCGTGTGATACTACGAATATAGAGTACCGAAGTATAAGACTTCTTTGCACAAGTATGATTGAAAAAAATACGGGTAATCTGATATAGCTTGTAAGAGATAATTCGAGTTTAAAGGTCATTGGAAAACGAAAAGGGGAAGAAAATTGTGTAAACTTATAAAATTATTAGTGGTAAAATAAATTAAGATCTTAAAAATTTGCACAATTTATTTCTATAATTTTGTGTTTTTTTTTTGCAGTCCAGTTATTTCAAAGATGTAATTAAGGTATTTTTTTCATTAATAAGTAAGAATTTTTTTTTTATCTATTTGCTCAGAAAGTTCAATTATCATTTTTATTACTTTTCTACTTTAATATTTTTATACAAAATATGTTGCACGAATTTTATCATAGAATATATAAATACGTACATATAATTTTAATTTTACAGTTCATTTTTCATAAAATGTTTAAAATTATATAAATCATTACATAAGCTTGAACTTGATATTACGGTTCACAGTTTTAGTAGCTTAAAAAAATTTAAATAACTGAACAGAGACTGACCCTGAACCTTAATAGATAAACTGTTGAAGTACTGCACGATTATTATTACTTTTATTTCAAATTAAATTTTGAGTTTATAGATGAACTATGATAAATGGTAACATAACTGTCGCAAAAGTGATCGGCATGAAACAGAAACCTCAATAAAAGGTATAGAGTAACTAAATCAACGGAAAGTAATTGATAATCCAATAGCAGTAAATCGATATCTAGCAAAAAATAAATATTATCGTCACGATAATATATTTTTTAATCGATACAGAAAAACATAACTTATTTTTTTTTAATAAAGTGCTGTTAAAATTTTTTTTTTTTTTTGTAACCTTATAAGAAGTGTATGAGAAAGTGGTGGATAAAGAGACTGTTTTGTGGGAACTAATACGTGATGTGAATTTATTGGGGGCTATCGTTTGTTTAATCCAACATTCTGTTATGCACCCTCCTTGTTTTACGCTCTCCTTTCAGCTATACCGGCATCTCCTAATAACGCTTAACATTGAAAATAACACTACCATAAGCTCTGCACCATAAGCAGTATGGCTGTATCATAATCAGTAACTTAGATAATTTATTAGTAACGCCTCCATGACTTATTCTACAAATAATTGCTAAATATTTAAACTGAATTGAGTTTTGACTATTAATAATATTTTTTAATCATTATTATTATAAAATTTTATTTATTAATAAACCTAAGATATAATTTTTTACAAATCTGAATTCTTAGATTTTGCTAAAAATATTGTGATTAACGATACTTTCATTTATTAACATTGTTCTTAATGTGCTATAAACAAGGAACGCAAACGTATATTATTTACATACACTTCAAATAATTATTATAAAATATATTTTATTTCAAACCTCAGACTATATTGCAAAACAATAAATAAAAAACAACTAAAGAATTCAATATAAATTTAATTTTTAACATATTTAGGGTACTTCTTTATTGTGTGCTAACTAAAGGTAGGATTTCTATATAAAAAAAATGATTTTGTCGTTCTTTTCACATTTACAAATCTACATATACAAAAGTCGTAATTTTTTGCCACATTTTCTGGTTCGCATCTCGACAAAACAGATTGTCAATATTTCTTCTCAATATTTTATTGACTTTCACGAAGTAAATAAAATTATAAACTGAAATAATAAAGAAGTTAAAATTAGACAACTTAGACAAGAAATAATTTAAGCAGCACTAACTCCAGATAACTAACCGGAGAACTGAAGCTCTTAAGGAATTAGAAAAGATTGAAAGGAGAATTTAAAAAAAAAATACTAGAACTCAACCGTAACAGTTATTCGGAACACAAATTAAAATCAAACAGAATTTTATTTGAAAGTTGTAAAACTAACAGATGCAATGAGGAAAATAAGACAAAATTCTATGGATAGGATAATAGCAGATTAAGCAGCCACAAAGCCAAATCCACATGATTCTGGAAATAGAAAAAGGTATAAAAAATGGTTAAACAAACAAAGACATACTTTAAAAAAAAAACAAATGAAAAATCAGTCTTTCAGGGATAGATTAAACAATGGAAGAAAGTGCACACGAAGAGGAGGAACAACTCTTTCTTATCGAGAGATAAGAGAAGTGTGGAAAAAAAAAGCAGAAGATAGGAACATAGCCAAAGTTAATTTACGTACCTGAGCCCATAGAAAAGACACCCTTCAAGTGGCAGTTTCGGTTGCTACGTCAATCTCTCCGTACCTAGCCCTTATGGGCTTTATCGGAGTTCATCTTCTGAACCTCAGCAAAAGCCACCTCTCAATCTTGTTCTTGCCTCAGTCAAGATGCACGGATGCGAATACCCACATGTAATATTCCCATCGGGGTACTACTAGAAAATGAACTCTTTAAAACATATCTATGTCGGGTCTTTAACAAAAATGAGCGAAATGAAGGAACTGAAAATTAAAAACTCAACTATCAATCCTATATGTTAGAATTAGAGTTCAACATGCAACTATAAGATAACATAAAACGAGAAATAAAAAATAAAAGAGACTAAATTAACAAAACATTACAAAAACATCTAACCTTATAATACAAGGACAACAAAACTAAAACACAGAAAAGACCATACGGAAGCATAAATTCTCTCGGCAATCCCTTCTCTTGCCAAGAACCAGTTGAAATTTTCAACGATTACCCACTCGGCCCGGTTTTTTCAATTCTCCCGGA
The DNA here is from genome assembly GCA_010016005.3 of Zanna intricata. Lineage (NCBI taxonomy): Eukaryota > Metazoa > Arthropoda > Insecta > Hemiptera > Fulgoridae > Zanna > Zanna intricata. Next base: position 3,915 of record JAAAKQ030228903.1, on the reverse strand, counting down.
GATCTAATGTCGACCCGATAACGCCGAGCCGAGAAATAGTCTCGGTGCCCATAAGCTCGTATTTTACGCATTCATAAATTACATGGTATGCGTCATTTAGTTGTCCACAATCTGACGCAATTAAATCTATTGGTTTCATGCCTGCAATCACCAAGATTGCCTGCCATGAAATAGTACGGTGACCTTCCGTTACCGTATTTATATTTATCGTACTAATGTTATAAGTCGTTGAACTATTAATAGCATATTCCGATAGCTTTTAAATTTTTGCAAAATAGTTTATTCAGAAGGATAAAAACGAAGTACTTAACAATTAACGAATAATACTAGGGAGTCATAGTCAAATTAGATGCCAAAATCTGTTTGATGTTTTCGTTCGCTTGCATTAGCGTTAACTATCTGAAACGAAACATACATTTGAAAATGGAAATTTCGAGGCTTCACAGAATTGGCAAGAGAGCTTCTGGAACGTGCATGTACAGTGAGGAAGATGATACTGCTGAATACACTTCGTCTTATTGCCCGGAATGGCAGCAGCAAAGAGCTGTGGCTGGAATTGTCCGGACTCAGCCCTGAAGAAGTCATCCCGTACATGCTAAGTAGCTACAAACACTGGAGGGCATTGGACGGATTTGTGACGCAGGTTATGAGCGGAAAGACCATTGAAGCCAGGAGAAAAGGGCTATGATTGACTGCTGAAGTGGTAGGAGGATCACGACACTGGAGCCTTCACTGAATCGGACGGCGAAGTCGAGGGGGAGGGTCAGCGTTCTGCTGAGTCGTCGCGCGTCCCTGTTTGCGGAGATGGGCGGCGATGAGGATGCACGAGGACTCCTGAACACTCGATGTGGACAGACACATACACACACACTCCCACATACACAAAAAACGTAGTGGGGGTATAAGAGTATAAAAGAAAGAACTGGTTCCGGCTCTTTCCTCGGTCCAAAAAGTTAGAGGCCGAAGGCACTGAGAAGATCCGAACCGGCGGGGCTGCCCTGCCATGCCGGACGTACAGCCGGTAGGTGGGGTGGCTTTGTTTGAGTGGACTCCACCCCGGATTGCGTAATGCTTAATTGCTGGTCCGATCTGGAGGGGACGGGAAAAAAAGATACATTTGAGATATTTATAGGAAATGATTCAGCTTATTTTAAACACTGAACATGAAAATGATACAATATAAAAAAATCTTTTAAGGTAATCTTGATTGAGAAGTTTGTAAAGCATCTCACCTAAAATATTAAAAAGCTAAAAGTCGACAATAAATGCCACTAGAAATTGAGGGTTAAAATTATCGCGCGCGTTAGAACGTCTTTATTGACTAGGTATAACGAAATTCATAATTAACAATACATTATCCCTTACATGATTCTAATCCAATTTTAAAAACCATTTTATAAGATTATTAATCTTAAACGGTCATTCTCTTACGATGTAAAGAACACATATAAGGATTACAAACATTAGAATCAACCTTTATTAAATAAATGGTTACTTATTCAAAATACTGGACGAAATAATATTCAAGATATTTTATACGACCATAAAATCAATGAAATTATTCAACCCATTTCAACAATATGAATTTTACATATACTGAATGTGATATAAAAAGCACACTAAATAGTGCATTAAACGAAAAAAAAATAACTAAGAAAAAAAAATCGTTAACTAAGAATGAAATAAAATGATCCTACAATTTGGATCTAATTTTCCGAGAGTTAGTATTTTTTTTTTCATAACAAATCAAGTGATATTTGTAAAATTTCAAATACTTGTTAATACAAATAGGAAAAATCTGATATGACATCACATCACTTCCTGAAAAAGTGATGTGATTTTTCCAAATTTTTGGAAAATCCAAAAATAACACGTTCCTAAATTATAATTTTCAACTATTATTAAATGATCAAATATTTTGCCAAATTAAATTAAATGTGTTTATTACAGAAACAAACATATAAAGTTCAACAGTTGTTTTTGCGTAGGACGGTTTTGTCTGGTGAGAATTTGTCTTGAACCGTGTGTATCCAGGAATTATATTGTAAACTAATTTATCTATAGCCTATATTATATAATTGTTTTAGTACTGTGTGAAGAAGTAATATTTTTACTCGGTGTCTTTTATTAATAAGCAACATAACCTTCGACAGCGCGTTTCTACGGAACAGCTGCAAGCTGTTACACCTTGTTTAACCTCCGGAACCACAATTAAGTATCTTCAGAGGGATGAAATGAATGAATTGTAGCGTGTGTGAAAAATGCCATGCCTGACCGGGATTCGAACCCAGGACCTCCGGATGAAAGGCCGAGACGCTACCACTCGGCCACGGAGGCCGGCCGAAGCTGTTCCACCTAGCAACGGCAAATCATTGCATGTAAACAATAATCTACTATTTCATGTAAACCCCATTCAAACAAGGTAACAGAATACCTGGACTTATAAAATATGTTGATAGGGACCCTCAGAAATCTGGGCGGCGTAAGTTAGAGATAACGTTATCGATAACATGAGTGACTTTTCAGGAACAGAGACTGAAAGTTATATTACGGATCTTAATGAGGCAAATCTTCCCTCCCACCTGATATCAATATTGGGCATTCAAAAAGAAAACTTCAGTTGGCAGAACGATGAAATTTCCGTAGAAAAAAACGTCAATGTACAAATTATACTGAATCTAATATTCGAATGCAATCAGCTGGTAGATCTATTTTTGCTGTTTCTACGTCAATAAATTTAGTCTTCTTGAAAAAATTGTTGAAAATGAAGGTTTTCAGACAAAAACACTAAAACCTGAGCCTATTTTCGTAACAGGAGTTAATGCAATAAGTGAATTGAAAAATTTTCTGTCACAATTATTTCCTAATTGTAACGTTATTAAATAAAAATTGACGACAATGATATCGGACTACACGGTAAAAGTTCTGCCAATGGATATCACAACATATAAAATAAGGTTAAAAATGCTTAAAATCATTCACTATACAATCGGAAGATAAATCTGTAATCATTGCTGAATTAGCGAAGTTAGGCCACGAGGTTAGAAATGTTACTAACGTTCTACATCGTCAAACGAAGGAATCGCTGCCACTTTATTTTATAGATTTGGAGCCAAAATCTAATAATAAAGAAATTTTTAACGTGAAATCTCTCGACTATATAATTGTAAGCTTTGAAGCTCACAATTGTAAGCTTTGAACATACGGATGTATCAATGCAAACGATACCATCGCTTTGGGCATACATTTTTGTATGCAATCGCCCACATTGTTGTGTAAAATGTGGTACAGATCATGCCACAATAGTCTGCTTGAGCAGACTATTGTGGTGCGTTAAAACGCACCACAGGTTCTACCTTCCTGCGTTAACTGTGACGATCAACGTCCAGCGAATTACAAAGAGTGCAAAATTTGTCAACAATATAAAACTAAGGTTTATTCTCCCAAACCCGCCCTATTTTCCAGAGTTGCAACTAATAACAATTCTAATGATGATGATAATTATTATTCTAATGTCAATAACAACAATCTGAGTGCTAAATCAGGAGATGTTCGTGTAACTAACTCAAGTAACAATGATTTTCATAGTTATGATAGTAGTAATGTTAGTGATAAAAATAATAATTTATATATTAATAGGTGAATATTCTGGTCCTACCCACGCTGAAAAAGACAAAATGAGTAGTTCCTATGATTAATAAACTGTCGATAATCAAAATTTTCATGGGCTCATGAATATCGTGTTTCAAAGAATTGAGCGAATGCTTGAACATATGTTAGCGCGTTGGCTAAACTACTAGCCGTATGGAGGATAATTTATAAGTTAATAAAAATTTTAAAAAATACTCTGGTAAGAATGAAAAACTGTATAATGAACTTAATTTACAGTAACAGTAACATTTGTATTAAGTCTAA
>JAAAKQ030228881.1:0-11315 GCA_010016005.3 Zanna intricata | reverse complement strand
TTCATACACATCATCCTCATTCATCCTCTGAAGTAATACCTTACGGTGGTTCCGGAGGCTAAACAGATAAACAAAGGATACTCTAGTGGCTGGAAAATGGAGGCAAAATTGGTACACCAAGACAGTCGAAACTGAGGAATCGATATTTATCGAAAAAGAAAAGGATACTGCCTTCATTTTAGACCTGGGAAAAATTAAGAGTAAATTCTCCGAGATAGTTTTTAGGGCTGCTCTGTGGGTGAAGCACCTGATGATATAGGGTCAGTTGCGACTGGGTCAGTTACTCGCTTGTAAAGAGATAGCAACCGTCATTCAGGAAGAAGATCTGGAGGACTTTGAACGAAGTATTTTCATTTGGTGAGAGAATGCTCAACTGGGGAACGTAATATCCCATATATGAGAAAGAACATTGGTGAAGTTTTTCTTCAAGCCAAGATCGATATAGTTTTTGGTATCGAAGATGGAGATGAGGCCCATGTCACCAGGAAGATCCTGGAATATTTGAGTAGACGAACTAACAACATCACCGGTATCTATATGGAAAAGTGGTGACTAGGAAGGCTCAAAGAGCCAGTTCCAATAGTCACTTTTGGTGACAGAGATAAAACCTTAGTAGTAAAGACAGCGGAACAAGGTAGTAAATCCTTCACAGACTTGCTCAAAGAAGTTAAAGGTGTTGTTCAGCAGGGTGACCCGGCTCTCAGTCAGGAGAGGCCGGGAGGAGGATCTCTAGATTCACGTCAAGGATAAGGACGAAGGCTCGGAAAAAATTATTGTACCCATTATGGAGAGGCTACAGGAGCCTCTTCATAATGGGTACAAGGGGTAAAAGTCGCTCTCAAACGGAACGTGCGGAAACAAAGAGTTTGTTTACAAGACATAGATGTCCTCACAACAAAGGAGGAGTGGTTAAGGCGATAAGGGAGAAACTCGATGTATAAGAGGAATTAGCTCAGGCCCTCAAACTGCGATCGGCATACTCTGGTACACAGGTAGCCTCAGTGCTGATGCGCTGAGCACGGATCGAGGTGAGCCAGAGAAGCTGTTACAAGGAGGGCGCCTGCATATCTGGGTAGTGTCATGCAACGTCGCTCCAGATATGGAGCTGGAGCAGATGCTGCAGATGTTGGGACCTTGGTCATAAAGCTTATGGGTGCCGGGGTCCAGTTAGAACAAAATATGGTTTCAATTATAGAAAAGAGGGGAATTTTATTGTTGGGTGTAGAGAGTATGCAACCTATTCGAGATGTGTCGAAGAGGACCATCGTTATGGAAGCCTCCAATGGAAGGCATATAAATCTTGCAACTTGACTTCCTACTGGTGCTTACTTGACCTGTTATGAGCTACTGACTGTCAGGAAGTCGGTGGAGACTTCCTGATGGTCTCTGAGCCCAGTCGGCAAGCAATGAAGAATACGAGATGGTTTGTGGATCTCGGCGTGGACTGTGGATTAATGTGATAGATGGTAGGCGTTTTGTTGCCAACAGAGGTGGTGATAGAGGTTTGCCTGGGTTGAAGTTACAGGTGGCATCTCTTTAGTTGTTAAATGTCTCCAAATATACCACTGGAGAAATTTTCCCGGATCTTGGACGGCTTGGGTCTAGAGGTTAGAAGCAAGAGAGGCCCAGTAATAATCGGAGGAAATTTGAACTCTAGGAAATGGGCGATGAGGTGGAAAGTGAACGTGGCAGGCAGCTTGCTGAGGTGGAATCTTCCCTGGGAGTGGTGTGCGTCACTGACTCCGGCGTTCACATATTCCACAGGGGGAACAGACTTCAACTTGACTTCGTCAATGAGACTTACGTACGTTTGACTCACTGACAGCTTCTGGAAACTGGAACACTCAGCAACTACTGCTGTATTGAGATGATCGTTGGGCGTCCTGGTTACCTTTACTCAGCCAAACCTTGGAGTTTGGCTGAGTAAAGGTAACCATGGATAGAAACCGTTAAAAAGGCTGATCGGGCCACTTCGGTGGCTGACCAGCTAATTGCCAACGTCAGGGGTCCACATGTTTCTAAATGGAAAATGATGGCTGCTGCTATTACATCTCTTATGTTATATACAGCCCCGGCGTGGTCGGAGACATTTACTAGTGCGAGGAATATGAAGAGGATGGAGAAAACTTATAGACGGCTAGCTCCACGTGTGGCGTAAGACTATCGCACTGTATCAATAGATGTAGTGTGTGATAGCTGGTTTGCCGCCGGTGAGCCTGCTTGCGGCAGAGAGAAGTGCCAGATACCATAGTCTAGATGAGAAGGAGCTCAAGAGGGCACTGATTGGATCGATGGCAGGAGAGGTGGGAAGGTGTATCGACGTGGCGTTGGATTTTCAAATGGATCCCACGCGTTAGAAGGTGGTGGACGGCTCAATGGCTTTCGGGCCATGGACCGTTTAATAAGAACACGCATGCAAGGAGCAGCCGTGAGACTCCTTCTGCGTGCCAGTTCTGTAGATTAGCAGAATATATGTGTGGAGCATGTCGTATATACGTTTTTGGCATGCCCGAGATGGGAGACGATGCGACCATTTTGAAATGAGATCTCCTCAGAAGAAGTCATAGGACACACGCTGAATTCTAGAGAGGGCTGGAATACGTGCAACAGGATGTGCTTTCAAAGAAACTGACAAAAAAAGAGCATTGAGAGGGTAATGTCGTACTGGAGAGGGGCGGTGAAAGGCCAGTCCTCAGGGGCGGGTAGCGGGAGTTCTCCCGGATTGCCGCTGCTGGGTGTCCTCGGAGAATGTCGGAAACCGTGGTTGAAGGCAGCACAAGGGATCCGTTGGGACACTCGTGGTGACGAGGTATATCTGCTGGTGATTCCGTCACCGTGTATGAGGGAGTGGGATTTACCCACCGAGTTGCACTGAACCCCATACACCCAGTATTATGTACGAGCTATTGGGTGTCTGCTTGAGGCAGATTTCCACACTTCCGATCACAAAAAAAAAAGAAGATATGTTACTATGAGTTGGAATACTTATGTTACCGGGAGTTGGGCTATATAAATATATTTATTTATTTTTTTAAATAAATTTTGAAAAATAGAAAAAATTACGCTACATACAAAATTGTCTACCGCACGCTTTTTAATTATCCTTTATTAAACAACAATGTTTTCTTTTGGCAGTCGTGTTTTTTTAATTTTTGATATTTATCTCTTCTTTTATTTTGTGTAGGAATTTCCTTTGTGATTCCTGTTATTTGTTTTTTCCTTATAAAAAACTGTTGCCTACGTTGACAACTTGAAGATGTTTTTCTTTTATTTATGTCATAGTTGACTATTGGCACAGCAAAAAAAGTATATTTTCCCAATATTGAATCTTCTACTTTCGCTCTTCAAAAGTTGTCGTCTTATTGCATTTATTTTCTTACTTTTATCAAGGTTATCAATTTTTGTAAGTGGTATTTTTTCTTAGGTTAAGCATAATTGTTTACAAATTTAAAAAAGTATTAAACGAATTGTAAAATATATAAAATATGATAAAGTTTTAAGAAAAACCATCTTCACACATATCTATACTTTATCTAAAAAAAAAGTAAATCAAAATTATTACATTATTTTTTGAGTTCTAAATATATTGTTGAAGGCTAGGTGATCTTCAACATTAGTGCATTTTTCCTAGTTTTTTATTTTTAATCTGACGCAGATTACAAACATTAAAATTTTAAAAGTACTCTTTTCAGTTCAGTTTTTAGTGTGGAATCATTTTTGAATAGGTTTCATTTTTTTTCAAGTTAATTCTATTATTTAGTAGTTGTACTGAATATTATGCGCTCCAAATTATTGTATCCCAATTTAGATTAATATAAAGTATTATGATTATTTATCCGTCTAAATAATAAACTACTGAAAAAGTACCCTACACCATTTCAAATTAATACGGAGGCCGTTTATAACAAGTCTTAATAATTTTCCAATAGAGGATTTTCATTTTATAAAAATGTAACTAATACAATTTTTTTTTTATATATATTATTCTGTACAAAATTTATTAATACTTTTACTTGAAATTTGTTTAAACTGAATTCAGCCAAAGCGGGGATAAAAACATCCTCGTCAGAATTGAAGAAGAAATCCTCATTGGGATTTCTCATAAATTTTTTTATCAAAATTATGTATTTTTGTTGCTTTAATTTTCATCGCTTGAAATTTTGTTTTTGCTGAAATGTAAAAGTATTTTTCCTGAATGTTTCAAATAATAAGGTTTTTTAATTAAAAGGGAGCGGATTTAATTTCTTATCTTATTACTGTTTTTAAATAAAGCAAAATATAAAAAAATTAACAGAAGAAAACGACAGAATCTATTTTTCAGCCTGAGGAAACACCCTTTTTAAGTTAAGAAAATAAAAGTTTTAATCGTATATATTTGTATGTCCACTTATGTAAGTTAATTAGTCAAGTTTCGTTAAAATGGGTTCATGCCTTAACCAAAACAGATATAAATTCAGATAACGGACGCAGATAAAACAGGCCAATTAATCGAACTTCTTTATTCTTTCGTTTTGTTTAAATATAAATTAATTTATATAAATAAAAAAAGTAATAATTTTAATTAGATATACATCACAAATAAAAAAATATTTTTGTTTCTGCTTTTGTTGAGTATGGTATTTGCGTAGGCAGTCAGTATCTGGCTAATTTCATTGGAAGCAAATATTCTCTGATAATTATTTTAGGGATATACAGATGAAACCTTGGAAGATGGACCAATTTTGAAAGGTAGTTGACTGGAAGCAGTTATTCGGTTTAAAGCAGAAGCATATAAATATTAAGATTTAATTATAAATGAAAATAGTTCTGCAAAAAATATCAATTATTTGAAATTTCTGGTTTCAAAAAAATACTTAAAAAAGGAACTAAATAAAAGTAAGTTGTACTTATTGACTTTTTTTTTATATTATCACTGAAGCCAATAAGTAAATGGACACGGTGGCCTTGATAAAATGATGTGTTACTATGTAGCAAATATATTACTATTCCTTGAATTGGACTAAAGCTTTTTACCTTGTTTTTAATTAACAAGTACTCTAGTTTGTACAAATTAATCATTTAAAAAACATTTAATGATCGAGTCAGGTAGACCTGATTGATTTTAATTTTTTATGCAGATTAGTTCTTTAAATGGCTTATGAATAACTAATATCATATTTCCAAATTCCATTACATTAAAACCATTTTGTTTAAAAAAAAAAATCATCAGAACTGGCATTTGAATTGCATAAAATACTTCTATCCCGTTATTACAATAGACATAACATCAAATAAAAAAAATGCATTACCCAGTCCTTTGAAATGTCTGTATTAGATATTGTATAACCATCATAATCTATAAAATAATTAGTAGCTGTCTTTTGCAATTGGGTAGGTCAAATAATATCCGCCTAGGTAAATAGCACTGGCAGCCTCCGTGGCGCGGATGGTAGCGCCTCGGCCTTTCATCCGGAAGTCCCGTGTTCGAATCCCGGTCAGGCATGGCATTTTCACACACGCTATAAATCATTCACCTCATTCTCTGAAGAAATACCTAACGGTGGTCCCGGAGGTTAAACAAAAAGAAGGTAAATAGCACTAATTTAATTAAGAGTATCGTTTTTTTCTTAACAGATTGCTTGCTTTATTAATATTACAATATAATCTATGTATATGTATAACCCTAGATATACAGACAGATAGCGCTAGCTACGAAAAATTACGCCAATCATTATTAATAAAATCATATTGTAATAAATTTTTCAAAAAAGTAGTTAATATCTCGGTTATTATAATCATTTACCCGACTTTGATAAACTAAATACCGAACATATAATTGAGAGTATAACTGAGAGTATATGTATAACTGTACATATAATTGAGAGTATTTTTCTTTTACAGGCCTTATGTATTAGTTAATGACTCAAAATATTATTACAGGAAATAGGACATGTTGTCTGTCAAAGGTTTACTGCTGTTATCTGCTTAAGGTTTACTGATAATGGTGCATTTGGATAGTTTTACTCGTAAACCGTTCTCAAACTTTCGTAAAATCTTTGATCATAAGATCAAAGATTTTAAGAAAGTAATTTTACGATCAAAGATGATTAAAGTCATTTTACGATCAAAAATCAAAGAAATCTTTAATCGATTTAAATTATAAAAATCATTTAAATCGATACAATAGATAGCGAGGTTTAATCAAACTTCGGTACAAAATTAAACCCTCAGTTATTATAATTTAAACAAATTCATTATAATATTTAGAATCTGTTTTTTTTAAATAAATTATTATTTATAAATAATTCCCTTTATCCACACTTTGTTTGTAAATTGAACTTAAAGCTGTGCATCGGAATATGATGTGAAACTTTTGTAACGCGTATGATAAATGATGTCAAACGTCGTCGGAATTCTAACTAATAAAAAAAACTAATAAAATCTTTGAAATAAACACATTCCTCTTATTAGCTTTGAACATAGTGATTTAATAGCATAAAAGTTTAATTGAAATTTTATAATGAATAGATTGATTTAGATTAACAAATATTTAAGCCAAAGAGTTTAACTACTTTAAAAGTAATCCTAAAATTATTAACGATATTTTATGAGAAATGATCATGATGGTATTTTAAATATCAATACGCTGCGCTAGCTTGTTTTCATACGTATTACTGTACTTTGACCAGTATCAAGTGTTATAGGTGAACGTCACTTCGCAGACCGGTCTTAAATCATTTCTAGTTGGCTATCGACGTCCCTGCAAGCGTTCAGTATTTGTTCCATTTAAAGGATAATAATTATCCTTCTAGCAAACCTACAGTGAAACCGTTACTTCCGTTTCGTAATTTTATTTATTGAAATTCTTTAAATAAAAATATGAAACACTAATGTTTCTCTTTGTAAGTTTTAATCTTTATTTTTATTTTTTTAATTATTAACTTAACACTTTTCTGTTAAAAACTGTTCGATTTGTAATAGTTTATATTAAAATGCAATTACTCATATTTTCTTTAATATAAACACTGTAAATTTTTTCTTTTCTTTATAATCAAAACGCAGAAAAAGAAAAAAAATTATGTTCCATAATTGTTGAGAACCTTCTACTTACGCTATTATTATTATTTTTTGTTTTTCATATTTTTTTTAATATTTAATTATTAATTACATTTTAAAGTCGAAATTTATATATTCATGCGTACTGATGAAGCAGATATCACTATGAAATCGCTAAATAAATAGAAAAAAAATAATAAGCAATAATTGAATAAGAATTTCATTTTATAAATTCTTTTATTTTACTATTAGGATTCAATTAGCTGTTAGGATGCGATGCTAAAAAATCTGGTGGTATCAAACAAATATTTCATTGTAGTTATTACAGAAGTAAATTTTTAAAGTATTTTTATGGATTTCAAGTTAAAATTAAACGGACAAAGAGGAAATAATTTTTAAATATGATGTTGTTTAATCTTTAAAACAATTAAATGATTAAGTACACTGAGAAATTATAAAAAAATATTACCTTTAATTTTTGAGTGAAAAGAAGTTTGTAAAAAAACTTACAATATCCCATTAACAAAGTAGAGAACCATGTAAAGCGTTTAAGAAACGGTTAATTTGGTTTTAAAAATAAGTGTATTGGATTTGCAAAAATGTTAGACGACTATAAAGATCACACATATTGGCAAACAGAGATGCAATGTAAAACGTGTTGCGATGATATGATACATATTCCGATTTTGTTTCTTAAAATAAATTAGGAATGGTCCATAAAAATAATAACATGAATGTCAATTAGTTTTCGTTTATTTGTCTTGCATAAAATTTTATGTCTTAAGATATCTGTACAACAATATTTGGCATAAATAAAATTAAAATGCCAAAAATAATAGACAAAAATTTTTATTTTCTTTATAAAATTATATAAAAATATTAAAAATGAAGCTTAGGTTGTTCGTCATTATAACTAGTGAAAGGGCCCTGATATTCTTGTTAACAAATTTAAATGAATTCAAATATATTTTTTGTGAGATTTTTTAAATGAATTATTAGCTACATTTACAAATTAAATACATTTATAGCAATGAACAGGACACGTTTTAATTTTTATTACATAGACCAACATTAGTTTTACAGCACAAAAAACAGGAAAAGAAGATTGATGAAAAATATAATTTCAGTACTTTTTGTAAACTGACAGTTTGCGTACAATTCTGTTATTATAAATCATTTTCCAACAAATAGGTAATAAGTTTCTTCATAATACAAGACTGAAAATTTAGCTTACAAAATCCTAAATTCTTTAATTATCATTTAACAAAATGTGTTTTGGAAAGTAGAGGTCTACAATTTAAACATTTTTAAAAGTAAAATCTTCATATTTATTTTTAATAGATTTAAAGAAATAAATAATTTTTTAATACTATTAAAAGTTATATAGTTCATTTCTAGAAGTATAAATTTATAAAATAAAAGCAAGATATTAAGAAAGCAAAGAGGCGGAAAACAAAGCGGAAATATTATCTTTTCTATAGAATGTTTTCTGTTTTTTTTGATCAGTAAAATCACAAAATTAGGATATTTTTTAATTTAAATTATTTACAATACTAATAATTTAGGATTAGGAAGTTTGTTAAAATTTATAAATTTCAGGGAAGAAAGAGCTTAAGAATTAGGTTAACTCGGCAAAACGAAAGATGAATTGAATTTTTTTTTTCAATTAAAACTTGCTCGCGGTTAACCTCCTGGATAAAAGCGTCGACGTAAGGCGCCTAAAGCGATTGCATATATTAGATCTGCAAGTTCTCCAAGATTTAAGGGTAATCATCTATCCTAGGGTTTTTGCACGGTCAAAGTTGCTTATCTCGTTTCGCCACCTTTTTTGATTTAATTCTTTGATTTATTTCAGTGTCCATGTTTGATTACATATTCTTTGTATGATTAATAACACTGGTTTTTAAATTTTTTCTTGATTTTTATGTTCTGAACTTAATCAGTGTTTTTTTGATTCATATTTTTATATATTTGTTAATGTTTATTATATATTTATGAGTATTGTATATGATATGTATACATAGGCGTGCATAAGTATACATTTATTTGAGTGCATAATTCAATATTTCTTTCATTTTAATTATTCAAATTTACTTATGTGGTTCCTGCAAATTGGAACCGATTGTAAATTACACACTACGGAAAAAATAATTCATTCCAAACTGATGATAAATTATGAGTAAATTAACTAGTAGTTTATAAAAAGTATTACATCCTAGCAGCGGAATGTAATTGTTTTGTTAAAATTAAATAAAACTTTTTTCTACTTATTTGCTTTCTTTTTTTTTTTCTCCATTGAATACTTCTACAGACATATCTTCGGAATGGATTTTTATGAAAAATTGTTTAAATGTAATTAAAACATAGACAAAAATGTATACTGTACCAATTATAGAAGTATAAAACAAATTATTTTGCCGGAAGGTAATTAAATTTTTTATTTTGTTTTTTGGTGGGATATAATACATATATTAATTTTAAAATTAATTTAATATTTCTTTAAGCCAAACATTAAAATTCAATTTGCTCGTAAAGAATGCTTTAATTACATTCTTTAACTTGATTGTATTTTTTTCAAGTGTGTGGTATTTAAATTTATTACTATTGATTTCTAAATTTCACATGTTTTTTAAACTTATACGATCACAAAAAATTTTAATCGAAAAATTAACTTGTCTTCATGATCAATTTGGAAATACTTTTCATTATCTTTTTTTTTTTCTGCTATTCTTTTCAATGATAAATTCTCAATATAATCTGTAAGCTTGTGTATGGCAATATGAAATGGAAATTTTGTACCACATGAAAAATACCATGCTTGACCAGAATTCGAACCCAGGATTCCCGGATGAAAGACCGAGACGCTACCACTCATCCAAGAGATCGGCTGAGTAATTAAATTATAAATAACTTTAATTTTAAATTATAAATAAGCTTTAACTTTAACAAAAAAATACATATTCCCATATTAAAAAAAAAAAAAATATTAACTAAGTCTGCATTATTATTTTTCGTCGTTCTTCTATATTCTATTTTTATTTATATGGAACTAGATATTTATCTCCCTTTGAGTTCCCTTAGAGAAGGGTTTCCTAAATGACATTTTCTTCAGTCCTATTGATATTATTTACAAAATAACGAAAAAAATATATGTATAATGAAAATTTACCTTTTCATTATATTTTCTTCTGCTTTTAATGAAACCGACTCAGAAAAATCCTATTTTTATCAAATTTCAACTTTTTGAAGTCCGGTGCCGAATTGAGAATAAATTGTTTGGTGGTAGTTGCTTTTAATACGGTAGTAAGGGAAGGTTTAATATGGATTTGAATACTAAATCGTGGATACCGGTGACCCTTGGTGGTTGGCTTTCAGTTATTAACACATCTCAGGAATGATCGTATTTTCTTTTTTTTATTCAGGTTAGTCTCGGAACCATCGTAAGGTATTGCTTCAGAGAATGAGTGAGGATGAAATATATGAATAAATCTTATCTCAGGTCGACCGTTCCTGAGATTTGTGGTTTATTGAAACCCAATTGCAAAGAACACCGGCATCCACGATCTAGTATTCTAATCCTTATAAAAGTAACTGCCTTTACTAGCATTTGAACCTTAGGACTCTTGACTTTGAAATCAGCTGATTTGCAATTACGATTTTAACTACTGGACCAACTCCATGGGTTAGAAATGGTCGACCTGAAACTGCGCAAAACTTCACTGCGTACATATCATCCTTATTCATCCTTTGAAGTAATACTTTACGGTAGTTCCGGAGGATAAACAAAAAAAGAGAGGTAGTTGTTTTTAATGTAACCCGTTAGTTTGGTCTAGCAGTGAACGTTTACATTCATTGTACATTTTATATTCATAAACTATTATCCTCATCCTCATTCACCCTCTAAAGTAATACTTTACGGAGGTTTCGGAGACTAAACAGAAAAAAGAAGGAGTTAATACGATAATTCCAACAACCAAAATTTAAAAAAAATCTGATATGGACACTACATGACTTCCTTGTACGAAAATCGAAAAATAATACGATTCTAAATAATACTTTTTCAATTAATATTAAACAATTAGATGTTTCACAAAATCTATTACATATACAAATACGAAATAATGTCAGTTAAGTTACATATACACATTTTTTTTAAAAGTTCATAAAATTTTATTTCATTAATACCTTTTGATTTTTTTTTATCGTTGTTATCGATTATTTATTGTAAAACATTTTTTAACATCACGGATTAATAATTATTAATAAATCAATATATTTAA
>JAAAKQ030228880.1:0-15075 GCA_010016005.3 Zanna intricata | reverse complement strand
TTAATAAGTTAACAGAACTGGAAATTAATTACTACAAAATGAACGGTTGGTTTTAACAAGATTGCACCATAGCGCATACATGTAATGATGGGTGAATGACTTTTTATGAAATGTCTTTGGTGAATGAATCATTTCAAGAGGTTTGTGGCCGCGTGATTGCTCAATCTAAATACTCCAGATTACTATCCAAGGGGGGGGGGTGGTAATGAAACAAGCAGTGTATCACAACAGATACACCACTGATTAATTAAAAACTGCAATAATGGCATATGTATAAGACATTCCAGTTGATCAGTTGGTTACATTGTTTGAAAACAAACTGAAACACATGCAATGTTGTACTGATGTTGGAGAAGGTAATTTTCAACACCTTTTATAAACTATTCCAGTTATTCTGATATTTGTTTCTATAAAATAATGAAATAAAAATGTGAACTGATAATTAAGAAAGTTTTTTCATTACATTTCCATAATTCCAGTGCAAAGCAACTTTCCGAATGTACTGTTAAGACCGACTGTATAATTGTATTGAAATACATGCATAATAATAATATTAGTGTGTATGAATATCATGTGTTATACCTGTAATGGTTAAAAGTGATTTGATATTAGTAAAAAATCATTCCTGAAAATTAAACAAACGTTCTCAAGAATAACAAGCATCCGATAACAGGCTTTTGTCAAAAACTGTTATAATTTGCATCTGGTAGAGTGTGGATAAATAAATATTATATATATGTACATTCTAAATTATACAAAAAAAAGTATAAAGAACCTTTAATAACGAAAAAAGTAAGTAACTTAAAGAATTGTTTGATAGACCACTGAATACAGTATATCCTCAAGATTCATTCCAGCCTTACATCATTAGTTCCTGACATTATCATTAGGTGACATGCACAAATGAGTAATCTCTATTAGTCATCACGGAGTCGTATACCATTTTAGAGTATACTCAATGTGGTTTATGGTTTTATGAATCCAAATCGGCTACTACCATTCAAGTTGTATAAAGCCAGATCAGGGTAGACTTTCTAGATCTTCAGTTTGTGAACAATGAAACAAGTAGGGCAGACACTCATTCACAGTTCAGGTAAATCAACAGCAGAATGCACAAGCTTAAATTGAATATTCCTAGGGTGGTTACAGTAGGGAGGGTATTGCATAATCGACTGTCATTTAAATCCTACAAATTACAACTGATACGAGCTTTAAGTGAAGGTAAAAAGAAAAAGGAACTAAGTTTTAAGTAAACATGTTAAAATTGAGACTGAAGATATTTTATATTAATAAAATTGTATTCATGACAAAACAACATTCCACACCAGCAGTAAAGTAAATCAAAATAATGTTCAGATATAAGATGAGCAGAATCCACTTTACACAATTGAATATGTATGGGACCCAATTAAGGTATATGTTTTTTGTGCTGTAAGTTGCCACAAAATTTATGGTCTTTTTTTTTTGAGTCAACTGTAATTGGCATATAATACATACTTGGAAATGCTTGAACATTATCTAATACCACAATTACAAGATATGGGCACAGAATTCATTTTCCAGCACAATGGCGCGCTATCACATTATCATCATTATGTAGTTGTTGCGTATCTCAATAGCAAAGTGCCTCCTTGGACTGCATTGATCGAAGAACTTCCTGCCCACCACAATCGCTTGATTTAACTCAATGGACTTCACTGTACGCAGTTATATTAAAGATAAAGTGTGTTCCTCCACTTCCAGGAAATGTTGACGAGCTGTGGCGCCAGATTAAGACAAACAGTTTCTACCATACATAAAGAATGCTTCACAAGATTTGGCAGGAAACTAATAACAGATGGGACCATCTGTCCCAAAACATAGCCACAATGAATATTTATAAATAAAGCTTGGAAAATATACTGTTGTCTTCAGTGCTGCATAAAACATTTCTGTAAATTATTTACTTTTTTCATTACTAAGGTTAATTTTTTATAACTATATATATACATATATATAAATTAGAGAATTGTATCAGGTGACTTCAAAAAGTAAAGAAATGTTGATCTTTCCCTTCCACAATCCCCTTAGAAAATCTGACTCGTAGTAGCTAGTTCTACAAATTTTTGGAAATCCACAAAAAAATTACAGCATTATATTTATATGGTATATAGTTTAAGATCCCGTTAAACTTTACAGTACATTCCTCTGCTAAAAATAATAAACATCAAGATAAACATAATAAAATATACAGACAAACATGGATCTGGAAATGTTTTTGAGCTTTTGCAAAAAAGATTTCTACTTATATTTGCTTTAATTATAAAATAAGGTTAAAGTGAAACTCTTGGAACACTAATTATAAGAGCAAAATTTTTGGTTTCATATGATTTTACCTAGAAAAAGGGTCTCACAATTGTATCTGCAATAGTTGCTGAGAAAATTGTATAAAAAAGAATCTGACAACAAAGTTATAATACTTTCCTGGCAACGATTATTTATTCTTGCACAGACAAAAAATAATTATGCATGGAAAAGTTACTGAAGATTTCTCTTTTTGGATAGAAGTAATTAAAAAAATAAATTCTTTTCGGTATAATAGAAAATATGTAGAAAAACTATTCAAAATATATAAAACACAATGAAAAATTTAGAATACCAATTTAATAGACTTAAAAGCTAATTAGGCTACACAGAAAAAAATTAAATTTTCATACTTTTAACT
Source organism: Zanna intricata (assembly GCA_010016005.3). Classification (NCBI taxonomy): domain Eukaryota; kingdom Metazoa; phylum Arthropoda; class Insecta; order Hemiptera; family Fulgoridae; genus Zanna; species Zanna intricata. Next base: position 12,371 of record JAAAKQ030228880.1, on the reverse strand, counting down.
GAATTAAAAAGAAAAATTACCTGAGTAATTTTTCATCTCCCAAATTAGCTAATCAACAATTAAGTATCACTTATTACTTCACTTAAATACTCGTAATGTCTTAAGCATACAGAAGTGAGTTACATTCATGAGTAATTCCTATGTGATTAAAATAATAATGCATTCACTTCAAGCATATCACAGGTTAAACCTTTTCTATTTTCAAATGAATATATGGACATCATTTTTGTTGATAAATTTAATAATAGTGTGGTCTAGCCGCATATCAAGAGTATCAGAATATTTAGATAATACAAAAAAAAAAAAAAAAAAACAGAAAACAATTAGTTAATTTTGTTTCTAAAAATATTTTGTAATATTAAAAAAGAAAATTTGTTTTGGCTTAATATAACGTTTTCCTGCTGTATTTAAAAAAAAAATTGATTTTTATTTATTTTTAATTGACTTTATTAATTTCTTAGAATTAAATTCTCTAGACATCTTTTTTTGGTAATTTAACAAATGTAAATTTATAACAAATCTAAAAATGAGTTTTTATTACTCCAACTATGGAATAAAGCTTACGAACATATTAAAAAAAAATTCGGGCCAAAAACATAACCACTAATTTTTCCCTAAAATTTGTGTCCCAAGGATTGAGTACAATTTGTTTTTTCTTGAAGTCTGTGTGTGGGATATGGAAAAGGAATTTTTTTGCAGCGTGTGAAAAATGCCATGCCTGACAAAGATTCAAACCTGGGACCTCTGGATGAAAAGCCGAAACATTACTACTTTGCTACAGAGATACAGTTTACCTTATCATTGCAGCAGAAATCATGGAGACATTTTTCTCTAGCTGTAACTCAATATCAGCACTCCTGGTTTTATATTACATGCATTTTTCATTATTTTAATCAGAGGAATGCACTTAAAAGTTTAACAGGAATCTTTTGAAACAGTTAATATATCTTAATACATCAGTTATATTGTCATAATTGAAATATTAACCATGGCCACACAATTTTCCATTTGTCCAAGTAGGCATTCAGTAATTTATTAATAATGATCAATTTTTTTATTTTTAGTGGTATGAAATCTATCGAAGATATTTATCACAATATGGGAATAAAATTTTACCACAAAAGGATCTGACTGGATTGAAAAATGGTAACACCAACATTACATATAAAGGAACCAAATATTTATCTATGGTTAAAAATGTAACAACATTGAGCATGTACATATCATGGTTCTGAAAGACAAAAAAAGTAACTATTGATGAAGTGGCAAATGGTTTACCATATGAAATCATAAAAAAAAAACTGAATTTCAAAGTTTGTGCAAGGTAGGTTCCAAGATATCTCACAATGCTTCATGAACAATGTGCTAAAATATCTGACAACAAAATTTAGCCTGCTATGATAATGAAAGTAATGCTTTCTTGACAGTATCATTTTGTTGATGTAATGTAATGATGTTAATCATTTTGAGCTAGCAAAAACAGTTCAGTTTGGAATGGAAACATCCACAATCACCTACAGGAAAACATTCCAAAAGTCAACAATCAATTACAACAAAACAGAAGTTAACAGTTTTTTTGGGACTTATAAGCCACAAAAGTGACATTATCAGGAAAGGGGCTTAAGAATAATCAGTGCTTGTCACAGAAAAACACTTATTGAGAAACTGAAGCCCACAAATTCTAAGGAAGCAGAAGGAAAACTTGGAAGGCATTGTTTTGTTGCATGATAATGTCTATCCACATTGCTTCCCATGCAGTTATAAACCTTGAGAAAATCAAGATTAAGATATTGGTTCGCCCTTTGTTAAGTCCTAATATCATACCTTTAGACTATCACTTATTTATTCTAATCAAAGAGACATTATGAGATCATTGTTTCACTGCCAACCAAGAAATGAAGGAAGTAGTCAATTCTTGGAATTAATATGGTAATTTTAACTCATCTATTTACTCTTTTGGTGATTTAAATTTCATTTTAAATTTTATTTATTGAAATTTATCTTTTAAAGATTCATATTATTCCTCTGTACTTCAAATTATATTTTAAATTCTATTAATATCAACCATCTAATAATAATATTGAAGTAAAACGTATATTACCTTCATTTTACCATGAAAGTACTTTTGCAGGATCCTGCATTCTCATTTCTGATTGAAATATTTAATTAAATTGCATATTAAAAATACTATAATAATGAAAATTGTAGAATCTGTTGTATTGAGGGCTACTATCTTTTGCAGTTTTTATGAAATGTCACCCTCAATTTACATTAATAGAATCAGAAAAAATATATATAAAATTGATTATTTAAATATTAAAAACAATAAAACTTTTAAGTGTGGTATAAATGGTTTACAAACCCGATACAGTCAGATTTTTATTAATATAAAAATTATGTTTATTAATTACTGTTATATAACAACTGTCAATAATAACAAATATTCTAATTGTACAAGGGTAAATCAAATATAAAAAGGATTTTTGTTCCTGAGTGTCTACAGCTGGTAGGACTGGGTCAGCGCTTCTAATATGCTTGGATGAATTCATTGGGAGTGGAGAGAGCCAGTTATTCCACACTCCCAACCAAATGGTCAATAATGCTCACTATGTTGGAGCAACCAGCTGCAACTCTCTGCTGTGCTATGCATAATTATAAAATTTCTTGCTCATGAAGTGGTTTTTCTGGAGATTGATTGAACAGTTTGGGGACCAAACATTTTTAAGGACTTACGCATTTGACTGGCATAAAGAGCTCAAGGAAAGACAAGAATGAGTGGAAAATCAGGAACATAATCGCTATTCTTGGATCAGCATTACAGATGAAAACATCTGCGCAGTTCAAGACATTCTTGAAGATAATCGATGAGTGAGAGTATCCAAAATTGCAGAACAGGTCGGAATAAGTTATGGAAACTATCAAGTGATTATCACAAACTATCTACAATTCCATAAAGGTCACCTTTTGACTGCAGATCAGAAGCTGAAATGTTTGGAGGTCTGTCAGAGGCTTACAGCAAAGTTTGCGAAAGGTGATAGCTTTTTGAGTAGGATCATCACCTGCAATGAAATGTGGGTCCACCATTATACATCCCGGTCAAAACAAGCCAGTATGGAGTGGCGGAGGAAAGGGGAGGCAGCCCCAGTGAAAGCCAAGACTATACTGTCAGCTGGCAAGGTTCTTTCAATTGTTTTTTTTGACCGGTGAGGCATTTTGCTCATTGATTTTTTTGCATAAGCAACATATAATAAATGTTGCTTATTTCTACAAGCTGTTGAACAAGGTGAGGGCTGGATATTAATGCAAAAGATGAGACCAACCAATTAGAGAAGCCATCCTCCTTCATGACAGTGCCAGGCCCCATACTTTAGCTCTAGCAGTCTGAAAACTAAAAGAAATGCACTGCACTCAACTTGATCATCCTCCCTACAACCTGGACCTATCATGCTGCGGTTTTCATTTGTTTAGGCCGTTTAAAGAAGCTCTACGAGGGCAACAATTTGAAAATGACGAGGGCATGGAGGTATTTGTGTGCAATTGGCACCTGTCACAACCAGCTTCATTCTACAATGCTGCAATAAAAACCTTCCTTCTTGCTGGGAAAAATGCATTTCTAAGCAGGAAACTATGTAGAAAAATAAATTATATTTGCCTTTTATTTTTCAATAAATAATTTTTTTTTGTAATTGAAATTCCATTTATTCTCACAGGAATAAACACTAATAAGATAAATCTAGAATTTATTGTTCTCATTATTCAAACAATATTGGAAACTTATAACAATCATGCATTAAAACATGAAAACAAAAGTAAACAACCACTATCTTAATAAATTTGGCAATTTATAAATTTATATTTAACTTAATGTGTGTAAATTTATTATTTTTGTATATGTTTTATAATTAATATTACAATATAAATATTGTATAATATGAAATCACAATATGCTGTAAAATGCCATATAAGTGAATATATGTCTTTAAAAATGGTTACTGTAAATTATAAAATGCAGCATAACAATTAATTAGAAATAAACTATAAACAATTTACAAATTGATTACTACGAATTAGAAAATCTAGAAAAATTATACAATTACAAATATAAACATAACTTTATGAACCAACATATTAATTATGAGATGATGGTGTTTGTAAATTCACAACATTATTACAATTACTAATAAAATATATTTTATATTTATTTCACTATTTTGCAAGCTTTAAATAAAGCAGTTTTTATATATTTATATTATGCATATAATTCTGTTTTAATGTTTTTCTGAAAATAATAAAACCAAACATTTTTAAAAAAAATTTTGATTTTAGTTTTTAATGATAGTTCTCTGATAATAAATAAATGTTTAATCTATATTTTGTCTTGATGGTTTTGTTATTCTTAATCTTGAATATTTCAGAGGACATTTAATAAACTGTAAATGAATGTAAATTATGACCTTTTAAATTTAAATTTATCAACTGAATTTTTTATAATGGCATAGTAATGTATATCAGATGAACATAAACAATTAACTGTTTTAAATCTATATTAATAAATTGTTAACACTGGGAGCTCATTATTTGCTAATATAATACAAATTTAGTAGATATCTTAAAACATGACTGATTTTTTTAATGAATGGAATTCATTTATTATACATAAAATAAAAAATACAGAATTCAGTGAAAAAAGATATAAGCAAATGATGGTTTTTAAAATGTGTAACAGGAGAAGCCTGAGAATAATTAAGGGAAACAATGATAAATATTGTGTAAGAAAAAGGGAATAAATAGCATTTGAATTAAAAAAACATAACAAAAGGAATTTAAACTATATTAAATGAAGAAAATTCATGAATGGATGCAACTTTAGAAATGATTAGTTCAAAGAACAAGAGGATTAGTTCAAAATTACAAGATCTATGAATGATAGGTTAGCAAATTGTTAGGGAATAATGGCAGATAGCATTATCACAGATAAAGATCATTAACAGTAGTAACTTAAATTTTTTTTTAAACACAATAGATTTTTTATATTAAAATCTTTTTTATATAAAATCATACTGAAAAATAGAATTATAAATCTATATATCAATGAAAATAATATTTATAACCTTGAAATAACAAAATATAAAGAGAGATTAATTTTTTTAATGTATGAAGTAAAATGTCCCTTCCACTTAATAAATTATGCTAATTATTATTGCTTAATAAATATTATTTCAGTTCTGTAACTATGTAATACATAAAACAACTAAACGATGATAAAACATGCTGAATATTTTAATAACATAAAATGTTTTCTTCAGACAAAACAAAAAATACTGCTAAAAAAAGAATAAGAAATTTTTCATTCAACAAAAAGTATAAAACCTCAAAGAAAAAACTAATGCTAGTTTGATCAGTAGTCGAATACATGCAAAGATTTATACAGTAAAATCCACATCAAACCAAAAAATAACTTACTTTAAACCTTGACCCATGTCTCTGAGAACTTCCCTTGGTTGTCGATGACCTGAAACCCCATGCATTTCAAGCTCTCGCAGTCTTTTACTGTAACTATCTAGTTTTTTCTGTAACTGTGATATACTCTGTGCTGATTTCTGATTTTTCTTTTCAAATACTGCCTTTATACGAGTCAACTGTTGTTTATCAGCATTAGATGCAAGTTTCAGGTATTCATTAACATTATCTGTAATATTATCAGAAAATTAAATATTGGCAGTAACTATAATAATTAAAATAATGTAAAACATATTTTCATTTACAACTTTTAAATGCTACATTGACACATCTGTCTTTTTTCTTTGATAAGTTGTTGTTTGATATAAAAGCAGATGAATTTTAATATTGCACAAATCAATAATCAGAATCAATTTCACCTCAACTGAACACAACTTAAAATAAACCTTGTAATGTTGGACTGGTTTTAACTGGTTTTCGAGTTCCTTTTTAAACCTTGTGCTAATGTTTTTATTTGTTGTTCACCTTAAATGTATGTTATTTATCTTGCAACTTTTCTTCAGAATTATTTTTCATAGTTTACTATACCATACAGAATTTTACTGCTCTTGTAATTGGATCAATATTTGGTAATTTATCTCCTCCCAAAAGATCCCCATGAGTGTAATAAAAATTAAGATATTCTAATGCTTCTCCTTCTACTTCCAAGTACCATTATTTTCTGTGATTGATGGAACATTTCTATTGCTTGCTATCACATACATGTACAGAAGTAAATGTCCAATTAAAAATTAACTGAACGTGCTTTGAACTATTATTTCATAATAAAATCTACATTAAAAAAAATTACCAAACAACCTTTATATCTGTGTAAAAAAAAATAATAAACACATAGTCACAATATCAAGGATAACATTGAAATTTAAACCTATAAAACATAGCAATCCGGCTTTGTTAAATATTAAAAGGGCACAATACATGCAACTGGAATTATATAATAACTTTTATAAAGAAAAATAAAAGTGATTTCTGGTTCCTAAATCGTTTTTTTTTTTACAATTTAATTAAGACTACTTTCAAAAATGAAAAGAAAGGAGAGAAAAGTTTTTCTTTGTTAACTACGCTAATCACAGAAACCTAACTTTATTAGGACACTATTAACATTTTATTTCACTCTAAATTACAATATACCTGTGTATTCTTTTCTCTGATTTCTAAGAATAATTTGTGATCTAAAACTTCTTCTGTGTTGTACTCAATCTTTCCTGAATCAGAACTGATCTTTAAATAACACACTTTTTAATTTCAATCATATCTGTCTATATGTTACCCTAATGTAATTAGGGTAACATAATGTAAATAATGTAATTGGTCTATTACTGATAATGAGCCTTCTTATGAGTTTTTTATATTGTAATTATTATACTTGTTTTAAAATAAGTACTTCTACAGTTTTATGATTTTATACATACAGTTATACTTCAAACTTATTTAAATCACGGAGATTGAGAAGATAGTTATAATCAACAAGTTAATTCAACCCTTTTCTATCTTCACCCAACATATCACATATATTTCCTAATAACAGTGCCTTCCACATCAAACTACTAAATTCTGTTTCTTTTCTTTGATCCCGCATATAGTTTTTCATTATCAAAGAACTCATCAGGTAATTTTTATGAAGGTTTCTTTCTATTGTCTTTTTATATATTTTTGACATAAATTAGCTCTTTTGTACAGATTTTCATCACTACTTTATATACTAAAACCTAGTATTTATTTCTCTTAATGAAATAAATATAAAAAATTGTTTATTTTCACTGTATTCCTTCTAATAAAGTATATCTCTTGTTATTTACAAGGGCAGGTGGTTAGCTTATAATCTAGTTTATTGATGCCTTTTTGCATGGTAGAAGAGAGGTTCCTTTAAATCCAGATTGGCAGCTTCAAATTGGCCCAATTTCTGAGTAAACACCATTGAAAGATTTTTGAGTGGTGGTTCAAGTATTTTATTTGTATTTCAACAATCACATGCTTCCCACGATTTTTAGCTTGAAAATAAGCTGAAAATTATGAGTGAAAATATAACTTTTACATTAAAAAATATGCAATTAAAGTTACATTAATAATTGTTATATTCCATTACATTACATTAGTAATTGTTATAATACATCGTTATATTTTGTTGTGAATGTTCTAGGCACTGAAAATATTTATGTTTTGTTTATTTTTTGATAATTATCATCCTATTACTAGTAATTGGCAAGCTTCTCAAATTTTATAAATTTACTGTTTATCTGTTAATCCTTCATTCCACATATGACTCCTATTCCAACATATTTATAAAGATTTTTATATTAGTAATTGTTATATTGAAATAAAATAATTATCAATTAAGATGAAATTCATATTTTTTTCTAGATTCTTATAAATATTATTATTATAAAAAATAATCTGTGTTTTTTTTATCTTCAGTCTGGGCTAAATTTACTGAAGTATAAAATCTGTTCGTGAATAAATGGCAGACAGATTTCTGGTGACATTAGTCAAGTTTATGATCAACTGGACAATAGTCTGTTCAGTGAATGAAAGTTTATGCTTTATTAACATATCTGTTATTATAGAGACATAATATGGAATAACTAAACAAATATAACCATTTTTTGCATCATATGTAACAGATTATAAGTCTCCACTTAATAGGTTTATTCCTATTAAACATTTTAATATATCTCTCGAAACTTATAGTAGACTCAACTGCAGATAAACATTGGCTTGACAAATAATAATCTAAAAATCTGGTTTCTATATAATCTAAACCATTTTTTACTTTACTTAATTTTGATTTAACTTGTTTACTTATTCCTAAATTTGCTGCTGAAGTAGGAAGTGTCACATGAAAAGTACAAAAAATGTGGAAAAATCTCAGACAAGAGAATACATTTGAAAAAATTCAGCCACTGAAATGGAAAAAAATTCTTGTAAATCTTTTTTTCCTTTTCAGAGCCACATTCAGTACAACACCATGGATAGCAATCATTTCTTTTCTTGTAACATCAGTAAATTTAGACCTAACTGAATGATAACTGGAGTCACTTTTTGAATTTTTTCCTTCACAAACCTATTTGTTTTAGAAGTTATGTAATCAAATAATTCTGGTAAAAAAAATTTAATCGGTGATGTTGGTGTTTTATTCCACCAGGGGAATCTATAACCCATATTTGCATTATTAAATGAAAATTTGGAAAAATTAAAGTCATTTGACAGATTCTACAACAAGTGAAAAACAGCACGAATATTAGAAGTAAGCCTACCTTGGAGTTCATCTATTTTAACATCCCTACCTTGACTTTCATTATAATTGTCCAAAATAGCATTTTCTTGATCGTTTTCTTCAAAATTATTATCAGGATCTTCATCACTATTATCATTAATCTCATTTTTAATATCAGAACCAGTTAAAAGAAACTACTAAAACAACTGGCAGATGATTTAGAGGTGCCGAACTACGGTATACATAAACTTACATCAAGAATATAAGCATAAAATCTTCGATCTATTTTCGATTCTATCAATACTGAATATCAATAATACTTTGACAAAGGTACAGTATTGGTAAATTATGATGTTGAACTGTATTTGGCATAGTGCAAAAGGTTAATAATTTCTACAAAATTAAATACTGATTTCAGTATTTACCATCTCTTGCTGTCTGTTCACCCCGGATCTGATCTCGAGTACGGGATATTTTATTCTGCACATGTTCAATGGCCTGTCGAGTTTTATTTTCATCAGCATCTTCCACCATCTCAGTAGAACCATTAGATATAAAAGATGCTGATGGTAGATATAAATCCTAAAACAAAAAACACAGTATATTACCAAAAAATATTATTCTTTAATAAAACGAAACCTTTAAATAATTTTAAGTGTCATTAACAAGAAGCTCAATGAACCACAGTATGATTGGTATAAACATCTGTGACCTTGGTACATAATCAGCAACAGTGTACATTTAATAATCATATAACAAATATATATATATATTTTTCCTAATATAAACAAAATTGAATACAATTTACTAGTAGTTAACTAATGGCAGTTTTTTTTTTTTTTTTTTTAAAGAAAACATAAAATAATGTTCAATTTGCATCAAATAATTATTCAGAAGAAAAACAGAAAATTATTTTCTCCTGATATGATTGACAGAGATAAAACTTTTCTTATATTAAAACAAAAATCAAATTTTTCAAAATGAGCAAAAGCCAAAGTATATGAAAGAACAGTTTCTCAGAATAATATAGGTGAGTGCTAGTGACTCATCAATTAGTCATATTCAACTCTACCATCAAACTAATGAGAGATTAATGCTTCAAATGCCTTTAATATTTTATATTGCTATAATTCTAATTCCAGCATCTGCATTGGATTAGTTTATGTTGTGCCATCATTTGAAAGATTTTGTCAATGCTATTATTAAAGTGGTCCATGGCTATCTCACCATGGCAATTTTTAACTTCTTTTTCTTCAAAGTACTCATCTAATAATCTCAATTTCCAAATTTTTTGTGATTATTTGAGGTTTATTTGTTTCTTATATATAAAAAAAATTAAAATAAAATTATAAAAAAATATAAAACATTATTTCGACCTTGCTAATCAGATGACGGCTTACTATCCAATCAAAAGAAAAATCTTAAAATAGTATAACAAGCTGACGATTCATATATTCCAATTAACATCAGTAACTTCTTCTTACACAGTAACTTCAATTCTAACTTCAATAATCTTGACATGAATACCATATATCTATAACAACATCCCTAGTTTCTTCATCCTACCAACCTTCATTTACTAAAAATCTCTGTACTTCTACTAAGAACAAACTATCCCTCAGCAGCAGACCCCCACAACTCACATCTGTGCTACATCTATTACATGGCTAAACATCATTTTGGTATCATGATGATACCAAAGTAAGGTGCCGTCTTGCTACTTGGCGACTTTAATGCAAAGACTGGAAAAGAAAACTTCGCAAAACAGGTGGTTGACAAAGATACCCTTCATGAAATAACAAGTGACAATGAAAGGAGGTTGATACAGAAAGCAGTGGAAAATATCATGATTATTAAAAGTACCTTCTTTTAATGGCAATTCACAAGGAAGATCTCCTGGGATGAATGTTTTGAATCAGACTGATCATGCAATTGTATCAAGAAAGCATGTACTGTCCATTATTGATGTACAATCTATGCGCGGTCCAAATTGTGACTCTGACCATTTTATGTTGAGAACATTTATAGGAGTAAAATTGTCACATGCATTAATCGCAAGAAGAAAGAAAAAGAGGAAAAGGAATCTGAAAAATTCAAGCGTATTGAAAACGTGAAAGTATTTGAGGAAAGTATGGAGAAGGGACTACCTCATCGACTTTGTGTAATCAGATGATGAAAATATTGATAAGGCCCAGGAAGAGATGATTTTATGATTCAGGAATTGAAGTATGAATTGGGAGAAAGGAAGGAGGAAGGGAACAGCCAATGGTTCAACGAAGAATGCAGAGAGGCAATAAACAACGAAAAGAACAAAACAAGAGCAGGTATGTTGTTCAGGGATACAAGATAAAAAAAGAATTCTATACAGATTTAAGAAAAATTGCTTGTAACAAATGCAGAAGGAAAAAAAAGAGAATAGCAGAAAAAGTATGTCAAAGGCATGATGTGACACTTGAAGCAGTAAAGGAGTTTAAATATTTAGGAATTATCCTGAAGAATGGACATAATACAAAACTGGAGCTACACAAGGTACTTATAAAGCCTGTAGTAACTTATGGGCCAGAAGCCTGGAAGTAACTAAAAGAGATGAGACATCCTTATTGGTTTTGAAAAAAAGATCATTTTAATAAAAAATTACCAATTTTTTATTTGATATTAGATAATTTTTCAAATTCAAAAATAAAGAAAATGATATATTTTTGGAAGTGATAAACAAATTTTAATCAAAGTAGTCTTTGATATCATGAATAACAATAAAATAATCAAGCTTAATCCAATATTATAATATAATACTATTATATTATATATCTAATATTATTTAGAAAGTTATAAAATAAGACTACAAAGAAATGGAATGAAAGAAATTTTTCATTAGACTAATGTAATTTTTTTTTAACAAAGTTATTTTTATATGATAAGAAACGCAGTGTAAAACTGTATTGATTACAATCTGCAATCAACCTGTTATATTGTTTATGCAAATAGAATTATATACTTCATCTGATTGAGTTTCATTAGCGTGAAAAATGAATTTATGTAAGTAATCTTTTTTTTTTAAAAAAGTTTTAGTTTAAAAAAAAAAGAAAAAAGTAATTAGTCTTCAATGGTAATCAGTCCTACATATGAGGGCTGTTTTTTCTTCAACCTCTGATTGTGCATCTAAGTAAACAATAGGTGAGATCCAGGTCTGTGCATCGTGCGATTGCGCCGTCCCCCACCACAACCTCTGCCATTGCTAGCTGCATTGCATCTGTTCAAGCTGAGCTACGGGCAGTTGAAAAAGGCCACTACAACCGATGCTCCTGCCAAGTGTTAATAGCAAAGTGTGAATGTTTTCTGCTAGTGGAAGGAAGTAGCACTCCTGAAATTCATTGCAAAATGAGCCTAGTGTATGGTGAAAATTTTATAAGTGATGATAGTGTATGGGAATGGTGTAGAAAATTTAATGGGCGAATGGATGTCCATGTAGGTGGGCAAGGATGCAAGTCTGTCACTACTATGCATCTGGTTGAGTGAGTTGATGATTTTGTGCACTAAAAATAGAGATTTATGATAAGTGAACTTTCGGCAGAAATCCAGAAATTTCAATGTCTTGTCTGTACACAACTTTGACTGAAGACCTATGATACCAGAAAAT
>JAAAKQ030228869.1:0-11315 GCA_010016005.3 Zanna intricata | reverse complement strand
TTTTTTATTGTTTAACTTTGTTAACATAATTTGTAAGCTATAATTGAACAATACTAGACAAAAAATTAAATCATTCATCATATATTATATCATATCTAACGCTGAAGAGTGAGCCTTCATGGATAAGTTTAATCATGTCTGTGCAGTTGAAAACATGTAGCTGAAAACACAACAGTGTTGTAGATATTAAGCACTGGATTTAGGAATGAATTAGTTTTGTTCAGTCTTATTGATGTCTTAAGTTTATTAACAGTGCAATGTCATAATGCCTCAAAATTGTGTAAATGATGTGGTGCAAAATCATGTAAATAATCAAGCTAGGATAAATGAAAAATTTTATAAAAGCAATGAAAAAGCATAGTTTACATTTCTGTACATCAGGCAGAAATTTCTGAATGCAAGTGAAAGAAAAATTAAAGAAGGAATATTTGTCAGTTCTCAAATAAGAGACTTAGTCAAAGATGATGTATTTTTTTCAATGTTAAATAATGTAGAAAGTGCAATTACACAATACTATTAATCAACTTGTTACTTCATACAGAGCTACGGAATGTAATATGTCTTTGAAAATACATTTCTTCCACTCGCATCTGGATTTTTTCACGGACAACCTTGGAGACTTTAAGTGAAAAACACAGTGAATGTTTCCACTAATACATTTTGGTGAAGGAAAGATACTATAAAGCAAAATGGATTACCAAATGCTAACAGATTACTGTTTGACATTAATTTGGGTTGTGTCTGAGGCTATTTATAAAAGAAAAGCATCAGCAAAATCATTCTAACCCAGGTATAGTCATGCAAAATTATAAATTTTACCTATTTAAACTATATTTTCCATTAATTTTTTTTTTTTAAAGCGTAATTTATTAAAAACTAAGGGTAGTAGAAAAATTGTATTTACAGATCTTTAATGCACACAAAAAAGCAATTCAAGAAATGGTGTAACACCTGGAGAAACATTAAAATTTTTTTTTGTTTTGTGTTTTTTTTTTTTTTTAATGTTATTTTTATAACAGCACTATTTTTTTTTATAAGCAGGTTTTTTCAAAACTAATTTTGTTTCATTAACCTAATCTTTAAGATATTTAATCTTCCTAATGCATCATCCAAGATGCAATCGTAAATAAAGAAGACCACTTCTTTCTGGAACTTGTCGCATTCAACAAAATAAAATAGGGGATATATATGGATTATAAAAAATATTCCGAATTCAAATTGTTATGCTCTGGTGAATGAATCAATAATTAAAGTTTTATAATATTTTTTTTTTTTTTACTGCAAAACCTATAAACTTGTATTTACAACCTACAAAACCTAGTATCAAACTGCATTTAAATGCATGTTGATACTAATTAAACATAAGAAAAATGAAATAAACAATACGCACAAAGAACAGATTAAATCGTATACTTACTTTTAAATCTTATTGAAAATTCAGATTTTTCATGAAAAGACTTTCTATTGGATATGCTATGAGTTAATAAACCCATAATCTGAAAAGCATAATTTTTAATTACCTTACTTTTTCCTGTACTTCCATGTAGTTGAAATAACATTTACAATCATTATCTGCCTCTAATACAAATATATTTTTTTTCAAACAACTGTAATATCGGGTATTAATAGAAGTTTAGTTAACGACCACAAAGAAACAGAAATCAGATTTTTACAGCTCAATACATATTTGTATTTCATTTTTATAAAATTGTAGTACTTAAATAATGAATAAGTAAGTAAAACGTTACGTAGATGTCTTCAAACTAAAATCGATTAAAAAATCAAAAATGATCTTATTTTCAAAATAATTCAAGATAATTAATGCAAAAGAGCAATCTTATTTTTTGAATATTTTACATTCATCTAGTCAGGTTTCCTTTTGGAAATCGATGAATTGTGTTTATCGAGAAGAAAATATAATTGTGTAAAGTTATATATTCAATGGTGGGTTTTTGGAGGAATTTGTCACAAAGATAATGCGTGCTTTTTGCACACATTGCAAAATTGGAAAAAAAAAATACTATTAAACATAATTACCACGTGCATTGAAAAGGCACACACTTTTTCTATTCAGCCTCCGGATCTATTGTACGGTAATACTTCAGAGGATGAATGAGGATATGTATGAATATGAATTGTAGGATGAAGTAAAGTCTTGTACAATCTCAGGTCGACCACTCCTAAGAAGTATGGTTAATTGAAACCCAATCACCAAAGAAGACCAGTATCCACGATCTAGTATTCAAATCAGTATAAAAGTAAAAACCTTTACTAGGATTTGAACCTTTAAATTCTCGACCTTGAACCTTGAAATCACCTGATTTGTGATGTTGCATTAACCACTAGACCAGCCCAATGAGCTATTGAAAAAAGGCACTACAATAATGTCAGATAAATGGAAGTCATACGAAGATATGCCAAAAACAGAACGCATGAACTTTGAACATTTCACTGTGAATTATAGCTGGAATTTCGTCCATCCAGATACTGATGCTCATAACCAACAGATTGAAAGCCTTTGGAGAAATGTGAAGAGATGCGATAAACATGAATCGGGTACTCACCATACTATGATTGATTAATAATTGTGTGAATTCATGCGGTATCGTAAATACCGGGATGACAACTATTTCAACCAAATTTTGAGACATTGTTTTTTGAAAGAAATGAAACATTGTCTTTCAAAATTCTATTTATTGAGTTAACAAGTTGGGTTTGAAAATGAATTATTTCCGTAGGTTTTTTCAGTTGTTACTAAACATTTTTTCTTATTTCTTTTGTATTGAGATTAATAAAAAAATGATTATATTTTGTGATGGGACTTTGATTGCAATTATTTATTATTTTAAAACATTACTGTTAATTAGTCAAGGTTAGCAAGCAAAGTGAGCGTAGGTTAAGTTTGGTTAGATTATATTTTTTTAAAAAATAAATGGTTATATAAATGATTATATCAGATTATTGGGTTATTTTTCCATTCTGGTTATTATTATTATTAATATTTCCTACATTCACGAGTTATTTCCAGATGAAAAACTTGCAAACTTGCAACGAGAAAAAAAAATTATCTGCTTTTTTATTTTAAAGTTGATTTCTACAATTAAAAATGCGTTTCTCCATTGAAATTGATAACTAAATTTCATGCAAATATGAGATGAACTGGATAAAAAAAAAGTGGGGGGAATAACAGAAAAGATCCAAGCCAAGATTCCTACCGATTGATTATTTATAAGATTTAAGTATATGCATCAAATATCATGATATAAACAATCTCATGATAAAATTTCTTGTTCCATCACTAAGGTTCAAACTATTCCAATTTTAATAATATTATAAATGGTCAATTAACAGGGAAATAAATAAATCCTTACCAATACATGAATTATTAATCTGCCTGAATCAATTGAAATATTTAATAAAACATTTTTAAGAAGGAAAAATTAAAAATATAGTAAAAACATTATGAAGTCTCTTTTTAAAAGTAAAAATTAAACAACTTTTTTCATACTATACAAAATTGTAAAATAAATAACACAAATTTACCTCATTCATTTGTAGAATATAAAAAAAAAAATTATCAATTCACCAATTTTATGAAACTTTCTTTCCCCTTTTTTTTAATATTATCTTATAATTATGATAAGTAAAATATAAATAAAAAAGATACAAACATTTTAAATATATATATATATAAATTATATTATAATATTATTATTATTATTAAAAATATTACAATGCTTTAATTATTTTATCAAATTGATCTCTATTATATTTTAATTAATTAACATTTATACAAATTTATCATTAGTCATTTAAACATATTATTATATAAATAAATATTTCAATTATTATTATTGTTTTATTACATAAATATATTTAAATGCATTATATTAGTTTTATTTTATTATACATGCAAAAGAATTTTATTAATTCAGATGCTCACAATAATTTTAAAAAAAACTACATAACTGATAAAAAAAAAAATAACATAATTTCATATTTTTAAAAATTATTAATTAACCTCAAAACTTCAATCTTTTAAACAGAAGACAGCAAGAAAATCAACATAATCTTTTTAAGACTAAAGCACACAAATTTTAATTTTTAACTGGTAATATATGATAAAGTTAAACAAATATTTACCTCGCTTACAAAAATCAGTACAATTGGCACATAACGGGCTAAATTTTTTTTTTTAAATACTGCTGGGTACAGTCTCAGCATCTCCCTATCAACAAGATTCTATTCTAATATGAAGAAAAAAATAGTTTATATAGAAAGTATTATTAGTAAAAAAAAAAAAAAACTGAAAAATTCAATTATAAATATATATTTGGCATTTATTCATATTTAAATAAATTTTATAATCTAAAAAATAAAGTAAAATTTAAAATAATAAAAATAACAAAATAAAGTAAAAAGCTTTCCTGCACAGATCTCCATGCTGGAGCAGTAGCATCTAAGCCTTTCATCCAGAGATCCTGGGTTTAAATCCCAGTCAGGCATGACATTTTCATATGCCAAACATTTTCTTTCTCATAGGGCAAAATGACCAAAATAGTCAACACCAGCCATTTCAACAAAAAAAAAAAGAAAGTTTTATGAAGAAAACTTGAAAACAATTACCAAATTGTAAATTTCTAATATTAAATGTATAAAAAATAAACAAAGGGATTTTGAAAATTTATTTGACTTCATAAATTTTTTTTATGTCTGATTCTGAAAATATAGTATAGACAAATACTAGTTAATTAACTGTTGATAAATATGATACAAACTAAATTCAAAGGATGTAAAACGATTATAATTAAAATTTAATTTAAATATGTAGGATAAAAAATATGTTTAAGGATTTAGATTTGAAATTGCATGAACACGTCAAGATGCTTAAATCATTTTATTCATATGCTCGAGATAAACACCTGCAGTAGTTAGTTTTGCCTTTGCAAATAAACAAATTATTACATTTTTGAACAATTTACCTATCTAGTGATTATTCTTTATAAACTACTTATAAATATTTTTCTAACTAAAAAAATACAATATGAAGGACAGATCTACGTTGACATCAGCTGGGAAATATTTATGTTTTACTGACTTGACAGTTTCGTACCATTTTTATTTTTTTCATAATACACATTACAATTTTATTATTTTATAATCTATAAAAGTATTATTTATTGTTTTATTATATTATAGTTATTATTAATAAAAATATAATTATGTTTTTAGGGATTTTTAACAGATGGTTTAATGACCACTCCAATTAAGAGTAAAAGATACATATACAACAAAAAAAAAAGAAAATTAATGTAGCAGTTTACATACTTTAAATTTTTTACCAGACATTTTCATACCCCCCCAAAAAAAAATCCTAAAAGCTCTTAATGAAGTCATCAAGCAAGCACAAAACAAAGACTTGCTAGCAGAAGCAAAGATCTAATGCCAGACAGTTCCAATTACAATAACTCCTGATCTGATTATAATGAAACCAAAACAAAAAACTTCATCCACTTGTACTAACTACTGCTGAACAATGATTTGGTTTGATAGTCAAAATTTTACTGTAAAGAAAAAGCCAACTGATATTTAGTTTAATATTATAATGAAAACAAATAAATTTTAACTAAATTTTTAACCATCAAATACCGAATGCAAGAAATTTAGTTAAAAAAAAAAAAAGCTCAATTCTGATGAAGTATAGCTGACATAAGAAATAACAGATTCTAATTGCTATCAAATTAATAACATATAAAATCAAAGATTATATTATTACTTTCCTTAGACAAGATTACTGCTTAAGAGGAATATTAAAGTATATAAGTAAAGTAAAGTAAGTAAAGTGTATAAGTAAAGAAATATGCAGAAAACTATTCTACCCTAAGTAAATTTTGAGATGCGAGACCCATGATGACTGTTATCACCCTTCTCCCATGGCTGATTGTAACACCAAAATTCAATCGAATCAACAAAACAACTTATAAAACACTATATAAAAACTCATAAAAAAATGATTAATCGAGTTTTAAGATATATCAAGCAAAAAGGGTTATTAATCCGTCAAGAAACTGAGTTATTATCCCCATCCTTGAATGAAACTGTCCAAAACATAACCAAAATGATATAATAATTTGGTGGAATTACTTACAGTACGATGTAATTGAGTCCAGAAATGAAAAAAAAATTAATAGTTTTATCCCTCACCTCTTTATAAGGAAATATGAGTCACATCAAACACAATTATCAGAAATCCTATTTACATCAGGATTAATTAAATCCTGATTAAATTTAATTACCATTAAATTACATAAAAGAAATTATCTCCTTTCGAGTAAAATTTTAGAGAAATACGACCAATAAGGTTCCTATCTCACTGGCTCTGACAAATTCTGAGCAAAATTAAGTGGCTTTACTGACCATAAACAGAGATCATCATGACCTTCAGAATTACCATAAAGTATTACTTCAGTGGATGATATGTATGAATGTGAATAAAGTGTAGTCTTGTTCAATCCACTCCTGAGAAGTGTGGTTAATTAAAACCCAACCATCACAGAACACCAATAACCACGATCTAGCATTCAAATTCGTATAAAGGAACTACCTTTACTAGGATTTGAACCTTAGAACTCTCAACTTTGAAAGCTGATTTGCGATGTCGTGTTAACCACTAGTTTATCCAGTCTGGATATCAAGCGAAAACAAGCCAATATGGATACATATGTTTTTCCACAATTTTTCAATGCTAGTATTGTTTTTTGGTCGAAGAGAAACTTGAAACAAGATCCATAAAAACCCTCTGTGAAAGACTGTGATTTGACACAATCAGCATAATCTCTAATACAGTACACTGTACAGTTATACTATACACCCATAAAAATAAAATAACTAATCTACATTTTACATGCAGTGCTTCTCGAATATGTGAGGACATCCCTAATTTAGTTTGACAATCTATGATTTAGTTTGATTTCTGACCATGGCCTGACACTTCTGATACTCTATGTAATGTAATGCGGTTTGAAGTACAAGAAAAAATAATTTTTTGGTATAAATTACAATTTTCTACCTTTAATTTAGAGCATGTTTTCACAATTTTTGCATTTTTTCCAATGAAAATTTATGCTTTTTTAAATAGAAAGAGCAGATTTCTAAAAAATTACTTAACTTAAAATCTTGAAATTTTACACAAAGTTTTATTTTTTATTGTGAGTTCTGAGAACTATAAACAAAAAATTTATAACAAAATTCAGACTGTGAGGTTATTTCAAACATTTTCAAAAAAGGCAATTAAAATATGACTTTTTGTCATTTTACATAATGAATATGTTTTTCAAAACTGGAGGAACTTTTGGGAGGTCATGTTGGTAGAATTGGGTTTCTAACATTATCCCATCTGTGTTTTGTAGTTTATGTGTGTCAATTTCCTTTGAAAATTTGAAAAGTGCAGTTTAATTATTGAAGAGTGATTTTTCTTCATTTTTTAAACAGGCCTTGTCATAGTGTTAGTAAAAGTATTAAATGGCAGGCTGTTGAATTATTCAAAGCAGGTAAAACTTTTAGAGAAATTGCTAACATTTTAAACATTAGTAAAATGTGTGTTGAACAAACTTTAACAAAATTTAAACAAATTAGTTCTGTTACAGATAGGCCAAAGTCTGGTACGCCTAGAAAAACCTAATGACAGGATGACTATCCAAAAATGCTAATCAGAGGACAGGACTTAGCGAACTTGCCAGTGAAATGAGTTGAAAAGTTGGCTTTTTTATAAGTATTCATAGTGTTTTAAGAAAACTTCTTGAGACTGGTCTAGAATCTCGCTACACTTATAAAAACCTCTGCTTAGTGACGTTGATTGAAAGAAGCACTAGGAATGGTGCAGAGAACCCTCTGGATGGATGGTAGAAGCTTTGGAATCATGTCGTGTTTTCTGATGAGAGTAAGTTTGAATTATTCCCAAAACAGAAGATCAAAGTCTGCTGCACAAGAACTGAAAAGTTCTTGCCCACTTGCATTGTCCCAGCTGTTCAACATGGAGGTGAGAAGCCCTCATGGTTTGGGGATACATTACCAGTAAAGGTCCAGGAATGCTGCATTTTGTAGATGGCTGCATAACTTCAATAAAATACACTAATATACTGGAGGAGGTGATGCTTCTATCAGTAAATAACCTGCTTGGAGAAAACATTTTGTTCCAACAAGACAACCACCATGCCAAAAAGCGAGAGCAACAATGAAATGGTTATCCAACCATGATGTAGAAGTTCTTCCATGGTCAATCCGTTTTCCAGATTTAAACCTAATCGAGGATCTCTGGGAACAGATGGCAGCAAAACTTCTCATTTGCAAGCTACGCAACAAGGCAGAACTTCAAATGAAGCTCTAAGAGATTTGGCAGTCCTTTACAAGGAATACTGTTTCATTCTGATTGAAAGTATGATAGACAGAGTTGAAGCATGCCAGAAGACTAAGGGTGGTCCAACAGAGTACTAGTGTTATAAGAAATGAATTATTGATTGACTTGTCAAAATGAAAAGATTACTAAATAAAATTGTATAAATGCTTTTTTTGTTTTTTTTTTTTAGTAGTGCCCTTATACATTTGTGAAGCACTGTACAGTAATAATTTTAGTTACAAAAGCCACATGTAAAAAGATCACTACTGCAACATACAATTATTAAGAAAAATAACATTTTTAACATATCTGTGACTTCATTTATTTATAAAATTTATTAAAATAATTTAGTTAACATACATTATTCAGATTGGTAATGGAATTTATAGAATATAAGACCAAATGCTAAAAATATCTCGATTGACATTTACATCTTCGGTTATGTTCATTAATATTTTAAATGTAAACTACAAATATAATTTTGTACGTAAAAAATGTACTTCTTTATAACCTATTTAATGCAATAAAATTATTAATTAGTTTAAAACATGCTTATATCGCCTTGGTTTACATCCCAGAAGTTTTAAATAGAGTAAACTAAGTAATTTAAGGATTCTTCAAGTGCAAAATCTCTTTTTATAAAGAATTAAATCATTAAAAAAATAAATTTAGCAGTAAATGAGCTAGAGAACACTAGGTTATTACTATCTGATAAAATAGATAAAATATTAAAGCGTGCAAAAACCAACTACGAAAGCCTAACATCACAATTAAAAATAAAATAAGCGTAAAGATAAAAAATAAATTAATTTAAAAAATTTGATTTCACACATTAATACTGATAAGTTCAGTATAACTATATATATGTATATATATATATATATATATACATATAGGCAGAAACAGTTTCAAAGAAATCAATAGTATATATTTGATTAAATCATTACCCAAAAGTCGCTTTACACTATGAACTTCCAACAAAAATACGTAGACATTAAAAGTTAAACAGACAAAAGTATCATCATAGTGTTTCTTTCTAACAATGTCTACTTATTTAAATCAAATACACACAGACATATCTGTCCAATTGAAACTAAATATATATATATATTTTACTTTAATGTTAAAAGTAAAGTAGAAAAAAAAAGATGCAGCTGCCATACTTATAACTAAAATTTGTTCTGTTTCAATAAAAACGTTAAATGTTTCATATTTTGTGCATTTTTATCTTCAATTATCATCTAAGTATTCACAGTAAAAACATTTTTCAAGAAAAATGATACGGTTGTTCCTTCCTCATGAATGACAGTACAAAATTTGTGTGAAAAATTTAAGCGTAATAGTTCTGTAATGGATGCTGTTGCTGATACTGTCTTAAGATTACTTTAATAGAAGATATGTTAACAATTTGTTTATCAGTTGATCAAAGTGTGCATTAAAAATCACCATTTCCATTAACTTTCTACAATAAAAACATGTCAACAGAAAATTCAGAACTAATTTGTGTGCATTTGAATAAATATATTACTCTTTCCATTATACAATATTTATTCCTTTTAATATATTTTTTTTTAAATTGTCATGGTTTTGTGAACACAAATTTTTCTTAAAAAATAAAAATGTGTAAATATTTCATATAAGCAGTACATTCTGACCCTGTTTTAATGAATCATTCCTAAAACCCAATTTTAGTAGAAAATTTTCTTAATGGATATGCAATTTACACCTAATTTTATACATACATTCATTGATTGTAAACAATTTAAAATTTTATTTTGTTTGTCAACTAATATAAACTTAATGTAAAAATTATGTATTTTGATATATATGAAATGTAATAGGTTTTTGGATATTCACAATTCAGAATACACTATATCCGGAAAGAATTAGGATAATTAAGAGGTAACTGAATACTAGATATCTGTGAAAAAAAGGAGAAAGAAAACCTCTCTGATTAATGCATCTAAATAGCAAAGCAAATTTAATAATCAAACTGCCCATATATTAAATTTCAATGTGCATACTTAATAGATGAAACATCCTGCTGTACTGATTTTGTTTTTATTTCAGCAAACTTCTCTATCAACACACACTTCTATCGCTCAGGTTATACTCTCCGATCTACTGGTGATGATAACTCGTGATATACGTGATGTTTCTAAAATTATTCCTAAAAAATCTTTTAGCACTAGAGTATAAAATGATTGGTGAGAATAACACAAACGCACGGTCTGACAATTAAAAAATGAGATAGATTTTATATTACCAGACACACAAATATACTGAGTAAAATGTGCAAAACTTATCGGTCTATCCTGATCTGGAATCAGACAATTAGCATGACAACACACTTAACAATTTAGGAATGTCAGGTAAAATGTGCAAAACTTATCGGTCTATCCTGATCTGGAATCAGACAATTAGCATGACCACACACTTAACAATTTAGGAATGTCAGCTTCATATCATGTAGATAGTTAAACAGTACTGTCTTCCACTATCACTGTCAAACATCAAATTTATTGTAAAACAACAGGGAAAAGACATCATTCATAATGAAGTAAGCGACAAATGTTTACCTTGTGTACTGGTATTCACCTGGCTTGAATATTTAAAAAATGGTAAATTCATTTTTACGATGAAGATGGATCAGGATGTCTAAATTTGATATATACTAATGAACTTAACAAAATGAGAGATTGGAGAGGGGGGAGGGAGGGAGAGGGAGAGAGAGTGAAAATGATAGCAGATAATTTTTCTGACAGCAGAGTCAACTGCCAAATCTTATAGAAGATTTTGGCAAGAGAATAAATTCCAGACTTTTTGCCAGATGAATAAAGATAACCCTACCTATAGTAAACAATAAAAATCCTTCAAAATATTCATAGAAAAAATAAATTCTTTAATTTTATTATGATAA
>JAAAKQ030228858.1:0-11315 GCA_010016005.3 Zanna intricata | reverse complement strand
ATTTAACGCACAGAGTAATTATGGATTGTAAAAAGATTAATTTAAATAAACTGATATATATATATATATATATATATGTGTGTTATGTGTGTGTGTGTGTTATTTATTTATATTCATTTTTAACAAATATTGATATTATTAGAAAAAAAAATTATTAACAATGAACGTAAATACTATTAATTTCAAAAATAATATCAGATTTTAGGAAAAATGTAGTATAAAAATAAATAAATACAGAAAGATCTCTTTAAGAAAAAGCACCTAACTGAATGTGGAATAAATAACAACTGGAAAAGAGATGTAAGAAGAGAGGTTAGCTCAAGTATTGGAGAAGTAAAATGCAGAAGATAATAATGGAAATGAATTTTGGGAAAAAAGAAAAATGTTTTAAAAAAAACAGCACCAGATAAAATAATTGAAGTCAAAAAAAAATTGCAGAAGCCATGGACTATCAGAGAGATCACTGAAAAAATGGAAGACAGAAAAAATACAAGACGAAGGAGAATGGAAGTATGATTCTCTTCAGAAAACTGAATACTGTATTAAGAAGAGGGTCGTAAAACAGCAAAGGAAAAATGATTTCCAGGTGAATAAAATTAAAAAAAATAAGAAAGTAGGAACTAATGTAAAATAGTACTAACTAGTTTATAAAAGTAGTACTGCTATATAAAAGTATGAACTAATGTATAATACTTTATAATAGAATAAAAAAAATAACTTGGCATAAGAAGAAAAAGATTAAAGGAATTAAGGAAGTTCCCATCAGAAATGGTAAAGTGTTACACAAGGGGTAAAAGATACAAGAAAGAAGGAAGGAAAACATGAAGGAACTAACCACTCTAACAGCAAAAAAATTTCCATCCTACAGAGGATTAGGATGAAATTGAAAAAAATGAACAACAATCCTAAAATCGGAAGCTATATGAACAAAATATGTATGAAGAATGAAAAATCTATGGGCATATATGTCAGTAGAACTAAGTAAATGTTGTAATGGACTAAAAATAATGGCAATACTGTGTTACATAATCTACAAAAAGAAAAAAAAGTGGAAAAGTGAAAAAGTGGGAAAAAATAAAAAAGTGGAAGAAAAAATAAAAAGCATTGTATATGATTGTTAAGATTACAGCACAATTCTTCTACATGGCAGATAGCCGTATGTACTGGAATCAAATATATGCAAAACTTTGTATTTGTCGACGATGACTAAATATTGCGTACGAAACGCAAATACCAATTCTGTCCATAAATTAAAACTATAATCTAAAACCGCCAGTTAAAAACAATGGACCCGTCCAATACAAGAAAGACACAGCAGCAAGGGAATTAGTTTAGGCTTGTGAATTGTAGGGACGAAATGCAAACTCCCGCCACCCGTGCATCCCCTTCCAAATATTGCGTAAATAATTAAATTACAAACTATTAGGTAATGTTGAAAGATATCACACATACTAAGAATTCTAAAGTAAACTATTTCTGCTAGATCAAAAATATTTCTACTAGTGACATCAGGTACAAAAATAAACTAATAAACTGTGTTATAAGATTATTTAGTCTCCCACGTACTCATAATTATTCAGTTTTTTTTTTTATTTTAACGTCGGTTGCTATATAATTAACTATGACCCTCCCACGACAACCTTGATATACAATTTTTATCAGTTACTGTGAATAAAATAAATGGTTGACATGTATTAACAATAAATAATCTGAAGTATCAAAATTGCATTATAGAGTTTTCATTTACTGGAATATTCAACAAGTTTTAGTAGTTTAATATTCATTTCATCATTTTCTAATGAGAAGCAAAAGAATTCATTCACTTTCTTATTTTAATAAAATAATAACTGTATTTACATAATATTTTAATATCCACTCTATTAAAAATGATAAATTTTAATTACAAAAAAATTGCTAAAAATAATTTTTGCCTTAATAGAACTTTTAATTTAATATGCCACGATATATAATGTTAGGACTTTAACAAAAGAATTTTTTTATTAACACTATCAAAGAGTGTTTTCTTCCAAAGGCAAATGCTGAATTTTTAAACTTAGATCTCGCGGATATATTTAATCAAGTTAATTTTTCCTTAATCTTCCTAAAAAACCAAATTTTGAATTATGAATTTCAGTTTTCGAGCTACGCAAAAAAATGGGAGAATCAGAGAAGGACTTCTCCCGTATATATATAAAAACAATTTGCAATTTTGAGAATGGAAACCCATACCTTAGCATATACAATTACAGAGAGATTACGGATTGTTGATTATTTTTATTCTTTTATAATTGTAAGGACTAGTAACTCCAACCTAGGCAAACCTTGGGAGTACCTAATTTTTCGGTCTTTTCTTTTTATTTTTCCTATATACACACATTTCTTTACTTTATCTTCTTCTTCTTTTTTTTTTTATGTAGTTGTTACATTTATGACCAATTTCGCCAAAACCAAGTTAAATATTTTCAGAATTTTGGGTACAAAAACTGGAAACACCAGACCATTTTATCCAGTTTCAAGTTCTTAGTAATTTTGAAGGAAATCAAAAAATACTTTCTTATAGAAACGCAAAATTGTTATTCCTGACAATGTTTTTTATTTTCTACTTTACGAGTTATAATCATTCATGGAAATTAGAGTATACCTGACTCTCACTTCATACTTGTTTCTTCATCTTAGAGATGATTAAAAGATAATTCGCCGGCCTCCGTGGCAGTGGTAGCGTCTCGGCCTTTCATCCGGAGGTCCCGGGTTCGAATCCTGGTCAGGCATGGCATTTTTCACACACGCTACAATTCATTCATCTCATCCTCTTAACGGTGATTCCGGAGGTAAAAAAAAAAAAAAAGAAAAAAAAAAGAAGATAATTCACAATATCATATCAGAGTGTTTTTAAAAGAAAATCTTAAACACAGATTAAATATTAATCAGAAATGAAACATTCTTAGCTATTGTAATGTGAAATCCTGAACTGGAGCAAGATGCAGTGATTGATGTAAAAATATTTGTGGGATGAGTAATAAAAACATTTTGTAACAACATTAGATAAACATTCTAGTTAAATCTCAAATTTTCAGTTCATCAAGTTTTGGCATTCACTTTCGACCTCTTTCTTAATTTATTCTCTTAGTTCATAATTTTTATTAATTTATCTATAGGACCTCTTAGGAAATGCTATGATAAATATTCGATAAATGATGGAATTGGTGATTAGTGATTCAATGAAGGCTTTTCAATAATAAATCAATTCAGTGTGCGTGTGCGTGTGTGTGAGTATGTAATTATTTTTCTCGGTTTCAAGAAGAAATATCATTCAAGACAGAGAATTTCTAGTTAAAATATTATAAGAGTTTAAGGTGGATGATAAAAGAGTAAATCTTATAAAAAGAAACATTAACAGAAATGTTCAAAAGTTAAGTTTCCAAACCGTTTGAAATAAATATTGCAGTAATTCAACATGATTGCCTCTCAAAGTTGTTCAACTGCGCTCTGGAAAAATAAATTCGAGAATAAAATAGGAAATCAAAGTACTTGGTTAAAAGAAAAATGAACCCAAATTAGAAATCTTTAAATGAAAACATTTCGGCATTTGGTGATATAATTTTGACAAACGACATTAAAGACTAAAATCAAAATTTAACAATTAGAAAAATGTACAAAAGAATTTGTCTGTAAATTTCAAACAAAAAACATAACGGTTTTCCAAAAATAAAAGTGGAATCCAGACGAAGAAAATTTTAATAATGAATGGAAACAGTCCACTATTTAAATTTAAATATTTAGGTAAAATAATTACCCCGAATGTTAGAAAATGTATAAAAGTCAGAAAAAAAAAATAGAATGACAAATGACATTTAATGTAAAACATTCTTACAAAAAAATACGAAATTAAGTCCGGAGGCATCATATAATACGAAAGGCGTACAGAATTACTGAGGAAAATCTAGTAAAATTTGAAAAAGAATTTTAAGAAAATGCGTGACACAAACATTTCTTCGAGTTATATGTTTATTAATTAATAAAAAATCAGAATAAATTTGAAAACTTGATTGTAGAATGAGAAAAAGAAGACTAATTTTATGGTAGTTTTATATAGTAAGAATGAAACAAGATTAACAAAAAAAAAAAAAAATTTAATCTCTTTAAGGAAAACCAAAATAAAAAGTTGAAAAGAATTTAAAATTATTAAGTATTTTCTAAAGAAAATAATTTTCGATAATCTTTAAGAAAACTAGTGGATGAATCAAATTTCCAGTAGAAAAGCAAGCGCAAAGGCTATAAGAAGAAAAGAAAGAGAAAGGGAAAGAAAGAAGTAAGGGAAAGAATGAAAGAATATTGCAAAAACTGATTCCTAAGTGATCCAATAGCATGAAAAAAAAAAAAAAAAAAAATGGCAAGAAAAATGGTTTGCACCCTTCACATTTCCCTAGGGATGAGAAGAAAATATTTTTAGCATTCCAGATGTTGTTTAAAATTTGTTCAATAACCTATCTAGTTTAATGAAGATGCCTTCGAATTTCTAACTGAAATCCTTCCTCAGCACCTTATCAAATAAATATAGAAAAATAAAAAAAATCTTGAAAAATATATTAAAATCTCTTCTGCTCTGAAATTTAAAAGAAATTTTTGTTAGTAAGTTTTTTTTTTTTTACTGAAATATTTTGTCAAAATATAATATAAAAAAAAAAAAAAAACTGATACGTTAAACAGTTACGAAGTTCTCATAGAATAATTAAACTGAAAAATTAGTTTTAACCGAATTATTTTATTTGTATTCTTATGAAAACAAAAGTAATTAAATACACACACACACACGCGCGCGTACACACACACACACACAATATATATATATATATATATATACTATATATTTTAAACAGAAATTAATTTCTAAAGGTTCGTAATTGTACAAATTTAAACAAGTACTAAAATTATGTCCTAGGATGCAGTCAAAATTAATACAACACATCATAAATGAAACATGAAATAAAATGTATTTGTCATATTATTTACAATGGTTTTTGTAATCTTATAATTTTTTGAACTAAATAACGTAAATAAAATATTTAATTTCCAGGAAACTGCTTTGAGTCAGTGGTTTATTAGAAAAAAATTTATCTATTGTAAAAAAATCTTTACTTGCAAGCTGTCATGAAAAAAACAAATTTTATTTGTGTTGCCATGCAATTTCTTGAATAAGCATTCCATGCCAGGAGGGGAAGTAGGTAATTTATTCCTTATTGAATCCAATACATTTCAGTATATCATTCCTTTACGCATTTTAGGGCAGAAATACAAGTGATATTCAGTTTTACAAGTAGTTCAACAATAAGCATCATTACTTTCAAAAAAAAAACAATTTTGCATATTTTTATTTTTATCTCAAAAATAAATAAAATTTTAATTTAAATAATCGCTATTTATGTTGTCTGGAAATTAAACATAAAGGAACAAAAGAGGGATTTCATTAGAAAAATCATCATAATCGGTCCATTTAGAGAAGAAGAAGGCTTGAACCGAAGAAAAAAAAAGCAAACTATCTTATCAGTTAAATTGAATGTCTTACATTATTTCATTGAATATGTTCGAACATATTTAATTTTTATTAATATCTCAATTAAACAGTTTTAATTTTTTGAAGATGAAATATCATCTCTAAAAAAATGAATTTTTGTAGTTTGTTTTGAAGAAAATTTTTTTAGACTCCAAAAAAAAATGCTCGAGTTCCTCAACTCAATTCTTAATATTTATTTTAAATATATTCTGGTGTATTATTCACCAAATACAACTATCTTAATTACTTATATTAATAATAATAATTTTTTTTTTTATTTTGAAGAGGAGGATATTTCTTTTGTGGTCTCTTTTTCTGTTTTATTTATATCTACCCCATTTTGTAGAAAGTATTATACACATTAAAGAAAATTATATTACTATTTACATTTAGTAGAGGGAAGTACTTTATAATCTTATAACTATAATTTAAGAAAAATAAAGCAAAGTAGACATCAGTCCTGATCATATTTAATAAAGCGTAATTTTCGTTCTTCCGTATATGAAAAGCTCAAACTAACATGAAATAAAAAAAAAAAAAAAAAAACATTTCGAGAAGCTCAGTTTTTATTTGTAGTAGCAATTAAAATTTTTGTATATTTAAGAACCGGAAAAGTAAAATTAATTAATTGTTTATTAATTATGCAATGATAAATATTGGGCTTAATTATATGTATTGTTATAAAATTGAGTTTTATAAAAAAAATTCTAAATTATTGCTACCGACCTCTAAATTACCAAACATTTTGTTATTTATTACAGCTTATACATATTTTTATGTAGTATATTTTTATTTAGTCACAAGAAACTAAACAGATAATATAGTAGATAGATTTTTTAGCAGGATTTTAATAAAGTGACGATACGTAACATTAGAAATGATAACAAAATAAACAAATAAAAACATACAAAACGAATATAGACAGCTTAAATTTAAAACCAATGTTTTATGAGTATCGGGTTTTCCCTACTTGTCTTAAATCAAATTCCTGTTTTTCTTTTATAAATAAATTTTAATTTGGAAATTTTACTTTTTTATAATATTTTTATATACATAATTTGATTACAGAAAACGCTAAGAAAAAGCTGACAACACAGTTGTAGGAATTTTCCGTCACGCGAATTTTTTCTGATGTACGGCTTACACACTTTACACACACAACTTAATAAAACATTTATAATTTTATTTCAATATAACATTTTTGTACAGCTATACGTCAGTGTTACACTAGCGTTCATTGTAGTGACAAACGGTATTATTGACGCAGTATACCCACTTATGCCGGTCTCCGTGGCGCGAGTGGTAGCGTCTCGGCCTTTAATCCGGAGGTCCCGGGTTCGAATCCCGGTCAGGCATGGCATTTTTCACACACGCTACAATTTAATCATCTCATCTTCTGAAGATATACCTTAACACCCACGGGGGTGGGAGATTCCGGAGGTTAAAAAAAAAAGTATATGCACTTAGCCAATGGTTTAGAACATTCTTTGGTGTGGGGATGCGATTTTGGAAAAAATGTTTTTGTTTTTTTTTTTTTTGCAAATATTACTACTTCCTTGTACTTTGTAAAAAGATATATTGTAATCGCGAAAAATTTCGGTTTTCTGATAACGGAAATATCCAATTTCACCATCCCTGAATCAATTTTTAAGTAATTTTGGCGTGACGTCTGTTTGTATGTATGTACGTACGTATCTCACATAACTCAAAAATGATTAGCCGCAGAATAACCATTCCATATATCCCTGCAAGTGAACGGAAGGTAGTGGAGATCATACACTTACATCTTCGTTTCCCTTAATACTGTCAAAGTTTGTAGTAGAGAAGAAACGAGTTATAATCGACATCACGTATTTCCTGTCCATACCTTTTTTATTTTTTTGAGACTGCAATGGAGCAGGAAGATAGTGTAGAGCTCTGTAGGTGGAAGAAGGGGACGAATTCGCGGTCTCTGTCCGTGTGAACACTTTCCACACCGCTCTCTTAAGTCACTTCGTTTCTTCCTGGAGTCAAACCAGTATCCGACTCATAATTTCCATATTATCTCTTTTCTTCTTACCCTAAGAACGAAAATCTTGTGGAAAAGAGGAAAACTAATACAATAAACGAATGTTTAGATTTCTAACGAACGTCAATGAAGTAAATGAGACAAGGTAAGTAGTAGTAATGAAGTGATATTTCCTGATTTATTTAAAGTAAATTAATAGATCGTCGCTTATCAGCTGTTGTGACAATTTTTTATTACTTAGGACCCAAGTTGTAGTACATTAAATATACTGCAAATTAAAATCTGCGTTAGATTTTACAATCAAATGGCAATAATTTTGGCTACGCAAACAAAAAAAAACTGTTTATTACCTACGTGTGTAAAAATGTATTAAAATATTTTGTATTTAAAAAATATATATATAGTTTCTGCAATAAATCCCTTATTTCGCTCATTAAAAACCGTATTTAGAAGAAATTTATAGCTGCAGCAGTAAACATTTATGATACTCGTATACTCGTTGTTGGGATATATTATCTTCTTTTGATGCGATTTATAAGTTGTTCTCTGATAACTGCTTATTTAGAAAAAAACTGGTTGAAATAAATCAAGTAAATACATGTATAATTTTATAATTATTTCATAATTACAAAAATTATGAAATTAGCTTCTTTGTGATTTATATTTACAAATCTTTTAAGTGAAGAGGTACTCAAAATTTTCTTTGTTCATCCAAAAAATTTATACCATAAAGAAATATTTAATTTTTCTAATATAAAACTTACAGAACAATTTCCGAGGATTAATACAAAATTAATATGATATTTCTATTCTAGAAATATAAAGCTAAGTTAGAGATTAACATACGGACGTATACCCAGAATCTTAAAATTCATAGATTCTAAGCATCTCAAAAGTTGAAAAGTAACTTCCCATTTGATTGTTTGTTAATAGAGAATAATAATTATTAATAACATAATAATAATAATTTATTTATTAAAAAATAAATAATATTTAGTTATGGTACAAATTTTAAGAATTGAATTAGTGAATGATTGGTTTGTGTTAACAATTTAAAGACTAGATGAAGTTGCTACTAAGAAGAAGTGTAGTTGCTATACAAGGATGTGTCTGTGTTGATTTTGGTTTCTTAGCAGCTACTCACTTATTCGTAAAGTGAGCGATTGTATTTGTAACTTCTTACATTTAAAGGTCACCAGAAAAATAATTATAATTTATTAGAAAACTAACAACTAATTAGTGGCAGGGAGATTTAAAAAAAACAGTTTGGAGGTGTTTCAAACTGTTTGTTTACCGCATTATTTAGAAATGAAAAACAAGCCAACGCTCTGTGTCATGTGGAAAAAATTAAATTAAAATATTAAATCTTAGTACAAACTTTATAAAAAGTTATAAGGAAATTATTGTTCGGGTAATTTCATAATTAAGCAATAAAAATTTATTAGAGAGAAAAAATCCCTTTCGGCACGCCGGAAGGCGGAGGTAGATTTCATCTCCGCCTTCTGTGTTAACTAAGGCTAAGTAAGTCCGGGGGTGCTAAGTAAGGAGTAAAAAATATTTCCTTATTTCCTTAAAGTTAAGAAAAACTTAAATTTATTCAATACGACAATGGTTGCATCTGAAAAAAGTTTCACATGATTATCATAAGAGAAGCCCCATCTTCTTAAAGTTTCAGCAATATTTTGGTTATCCCTTACCGTAAGGGTTGGTCACATCAAAAATGATTTCAGACAAAAGTTTTAGGTAATGTTTAGAGGACTAACGATCTTTTAAACCGATTCTATACTGAATCTGTTAAGGGGTATGATTTTTTTTTGTATTCAAAAGTCAATTTTTTCCACCTCCTGGGCCGATGGTTGGTGATATCAAAAACCTTTACTTAGATAAGTTTTAGGCCCTTAGAATAGTAGAAACTTTAAATGAATTCGATATTTTATTTAAGAAAGATATAGCGATATTTTTTTTTTTCGAAAAAGCCTCCCCATGATCCGATTTTGTACATTAACAAACTCAACCGAAATTTTGGGTCATTATAATTTATGTATCAATTTATAAGTGGTTGGCGCAAAGTTACGGCAGTTACTGTGTCCACAAAAAAGTGATATATTTATATCACTTTCTTTCGGTGGTTTTAGGTCTGGGGGATGTGAAACGCGATGATATATCGAAATTGTCTAGAATTCAAATCATGTTACCCATTGCAA
Source organism: Zanna intricata (assembly GCA_010016005.3). NCBI lineage: Eukaryota > Metazoa > Arthropoda > Insecta > Hemiptera > Fulgoridae > Zanna > Zanna intricata. The sequence continues at coordinate 1,552 of JAAAKQ030228858.1, read as the reverse complement.
TAGGTAGCTTTCTTAGAAAATCTAGTTAAAAAATGTTGGCTATGTAAAAGAGGAAACCTTAACAGGTAATCGTTCATTGAAAATGAAGTTTTCAATGTTAAGGTTTATCATAGTGTGAACCAGATTAAAAAATGAGGGAAAGTTATTTTAAAAAATTGATTACAACTAAAAAATGGAAACTAAGGAAAAAAAAATTATTATAATATTTTTATCCTTAAATTTACACTTTTAATATCTTAGCTGAATTTACAAAATAAAAAACTGCGTTTTTTTAGGTTTTTATTTTATTTACTTTTAGGCGATAAATAGCGTAAAAGTTGAAGAGACATGATACTTTTTAAGTACAGTTCTTTAAGAAATATCGGTATCGGAAACATTAGATGTGAAACTAGTAGAGTAGTGAGATGTAGTACTAAAACAGATAACACCTCAGGGGACCAGGATAAGTCCCTCAGTGGGTAAAAAAAAACTCGCGATAACGAGAGGAAGGGTTGAAAAAGTGTAAAGGGAGAAAAGCAGAGCAAAGATCGTACTAGTAGAATCCAAGTGCAAGTGGATGAAGACGAGATTGGTGGAGGGGGTATTTCATTACAGCTGCAAACTCGCCCGGGTAGGTGAGATCTCCTACAACTGCGTATACTATAGCACTGTATTAAGCTACCGTTTTCAATGCCAACTAAGATCGCTCAGCTACCGTCAACGTTAAACGAACCGTATTTATGTATATACGAATATTTGCGAAATAGTTCTACTTTACGGTGCATATTTAAAACGTACAGAACATACGGAATACATACTTTTACTTCGAATTCAATCAAAAATTATTTATATTAAAAGAGTAAAAAGAAATTTAATTTTATTTATCACAAATTTAAAACGTATAACAGTTTATATCATAATGAAAAATTAAATCTTTTCAATAATAAATTAACATCGGGCCAGGTAACATTGGAAAATATTTTTGAGACTCTTCTAAACATTTTTTTTTTTTTAAATACTGTATGTCTCTTAATTTTTCTACTGACAATAGAAATAAGATATCGAATGATGTTTGAAGTTCCCCAGATTCAATAACAAAATTATTGGTAAAAAGAATAGTTATTGTTTGAAATGACTCCCACGCACCGTTGTAATATTAAACAAGATTTGGAGGAAAATACAGGGCTATAAATTCAATTCATATAGAATTATCCGGAGGAACTCATATCAAGAATTATCACAAGTAAATTTTATTTAAGTTTTGCATACATGGCATCGTTGGTAAAATTAAATTTAATTTAAATGTAATATTAAAATCAGCTTACCGATAGATTATTTAATTCTCTGAAATGTTTTCGTCAGAGCGATTCCACCATTTTCAGATGTATCAATATTATAAGAATTTAAAATTAAAAATATATGTATATACGAGGGTAAGTCAATATTTATCTGCAATTTAGTTATATTTTTGTTTATGTTAGTAGTACTGTCGTTTTGCGTCGATGACGTATGCTTTGTTTATTTTTTGTTATGTCTATGCAAGTTTCAAGCTGCTAGGTTAGTTTCGTTATCG
>JAAAKQ030228814.1:0-11317 GCA_010016005.3 Zanna intricata | reverse complement strand
TTCATTCATCTCATCCTCTGAAGATATACTTAACTGTGGTTCCGGAGGTTAAAAAAAAAAAAAAAAAAAAAAAAAAAAAGGCTGTATGTAAACCACTGAAGTTAGCGCATTTTTCATCTGTTTGGTAGTTAGTATCATTGTAGCCTTCCTGAGCACATTGAGTGCAGATTTCAGTTTTCAAACAAAATTTTGTAGCGTGACCATATCCTTGGAATCTGAAACATCACAGTGGGTTGGATATTAATGGTTGTACACGAATCAACAGCCTTAATCTTAATCTTCTCTGACGCTACCGTAAGATTAAATGTTAGTATAAGAGAAGGTGTTGGTTTTTCTGTTCCACTCTGCTGTTTCATTATAGGTTTTACTTTTACATCTTGGGGACAAAGCTCATCAGCAGTTTCAGTGATATCCATTTCTAAAATGTCTCAACAAAAAATTATGTCACAGCTCATATTTAATGTTTTTTGGCATTCTACTCTAATATTTACATATTACAGAGACATAAGATTGATCAACCCTGTTTGTCAGAAAATGTTTCATCATAATCGATCTGTCTTCAATATTTTAATGTTTTTTGGGGAACCACCTGCAGTTGTTATAGCTTTATCTATCAAGAAAGGTGAGACTTTTTGGAGAGAGCTATCTTCCTGATTGTTTTGAAGAACAACAAATCGGATTTTTTTATAACTGAGATTTATTGCATTGGCTATTACTGCGTTACCTTCCGCACTACTTGTCAGACAATCTCTGACACTTGACTGACTTCAACATTTCCTTGTCAGACAATGGTGAACAAGTTTCTTTGCAAGACTATTTTTGGTGATTTTTTTTAGATGGGCCACTAACCATCATAGGAATTTCTTGTGGAGTACTAATTTTGCTCCCACGAGTTCCAGTGATTTAACAGATCACTCCAGCAGTGAACACTCGTACTGGAGCTAGATCCCTTGAAGGCTTTTCTAATTCCCTTTATGTGTGCAATTACAGTTTACACCGAACTAATTCAGCTAAAATTACAGCATGCACAAATTGTTAGGATATAATATACTTTCACCTTACTGATAGATGTGCATTTCACTGCTTTTTATAGAAAATTAAAAAGGAAGTTGAAAAAAGAAAAGAATCTTGAACAAGGGTACTGCTTGTTTATATTAACAGTATATAAGGTTAACTAGTGTTATCACTATTTTCCACACTCTTAACTTATTGAGTACAATTCATTTAAAGTGTTGCAACCAAAATGTACTCACAATAATTAACTATATGACTATATCTGTATTACTGTAGCATCCATTCTAACGGTTATGTCGCCCTGGATAAAAAGATAAATTCCCGTGGCCTAAGAATATATTTATACATATTTTTTATTTTTAATAAAAATCAAATTATTTTATTTGAATTTTAATAAAAGCATGTATTTAGAAAGAACACAACATAACATAACATTGATAAGGAGTACAAAACAGTAGAAATTAATTAAGAAATATTTGTACCTACCGACAAATTGTTAACCACATAATTTTTTACATTTGTAAATGCTATTCAAAATGTGTATTATTGAAATATGAAAATCAAAATTCCATTATTAAAAAAAAGAACAAGGTAACATCAACTATGCTAAAATCAGAAGAAACTTTTTCTTACTTTCAGTTCTGCAAACTTTTTATTACATCTCTTAAATTTGCTTGATCAGCAGTTTCATACTCAATTGCCAAAATGGCTAAACCATTAAGATGATTCTGTAATAGTAGAACGTAAAAAGTTTTTAATTTATTTTAACTTGGAGAAACTCCTTTCACCATTTTCTACAGTTATTGGTATTGTTAGCAATATTCTTAAAGCAATAATAAGGCTTGGGGCAAAATTAAACTTTGTAATTAAGCTCAGTACATTGTTTAGGCTTTCTTTTTTGTCCAAAATCACAGATACTGCTGAAATTTCCTCTGCTAATTCATCACCCCATTTATGTCAACAGAATCACAATCAGTTAAAATATATTCTAAATTTTTAGTGTTTTAGTAACATTTCTTTGGACATGGTATTTAAATTGTATATATTATATAAGAATTGAAAATTGTTACAATGATTACTAGTTATTCAAATCTAACATCTAGTGCATTTAATGCTCGATAGATTGTAAAATAAAAAAACATCTGTTTTATATTTTTCTTTTGGATTTTTGATGGGTTCATCATGTGCTTTGTATGAAAAGCTTTTTCTTCTTCTAATGCGATGTCATGTTATTCTTAATCCAAAAATTAGCCTCCACATCAATTTCGATAGAAGTTCTTTTGCATCAATAACAGTTTGATCGAAGGATGAATCTGATCAAAGATTCTTAAAAAAGTTTTTCCAGTTTTGTAAAAGATCAAGTGCAGAGGTTAGATCAAAATCTTTTGTTTGCATCAACTTGATTATTGGATTAAGAGAATTTAATATTTTATGCCAAATAACTAATGAACACAAAAACTTAAATTGTGTAATACAATTTAATAACCCGATAATCGTCTCTTATTAAATTACCAATTTCTTGGTTTTCGTAAATGCTTATCAAGGCATTGAGTACATCTCCCAAATGGAATCTCAAAGGCTTTAAAGCCTCTACCCTACTCTCTCATCTAGTGTTACTCAATGATTTCAAAGTTAAACCTTGAACATGTTTTAAAAGTATTGCCCGTTATCAAAAAGTAGATGCACAAAAAAAAAAATTTTTTTGACCATATTGAAGAAATTAGCGGCCTTCAAGGATGCTTTTGTCATATCATTAACAACAAGATTGAGAGAGTGACTACTATATGGAACATAGTAAATTATTTTGCTTGCGAATTATATTGTTTAATTCTAGATTGCAGTCCAGTTTTATCGCCACTCATATTGGACCGGTTATTGTATCCCTGCCTGTGATATCCTACAAATTTAAATCCAAGTCGTTAAGTTCTCCAATTTTAATATCAGACATTTGTTTTCCTGTGGATCTTTCGACAGGTAAGAAGCCTAAAATTTGTTTAATTTGTGTAAAGGCTTTGTTTAATTTTATTTTCAACATCAGCGTCAAATTTATTGATTGAAACATATCTGATTATAACAGTCATTTGTCTACCTTACTAATGTCAAGAGTACAGTCTAAAATTATGGAAAAATATTTTAATTTTTTTTATTTCATCAATAATATGAGATTTTAGAATTTGATGTAGCAGATCTATTGTCTTGTTTTGTATATTTTTCCCGTGGAAGTGAGCTTTAGTGTTGTCTTTTTTAAGCATTCTGCGTATATGCTCATCCATAATGGGATCAAATTCAAATAGAAACTGAACTATTTTTAAGAAATTATCGTTATTATACTCAAACATCTTGTTGCATTAATAATTCCTACGATTCTTTAAGCAGCTCATTCCAGTGATTAGTTTGGCCGTTAATAATTATTTGAGCAGCTACATCTATAGTTTTACAACACTTTAACCTTTGGTTCATTTTTGGGCATGAATATGATTTTTGAAAACTTCATACTCTTTTAAAGTATCACCAAGGTGCTTTCAGCTTTTAAAACCCTCCTTTGAAAAAGAACTAACTATACAGTGAAAATTTTGCAACAATAAGAAATATTTCAACAAATCATAAATAGCCATTAAAAAAAATTTTATAATTCTTGATTTTGAGATTTTATTCAGTTCAATTATTCAAATATTATAAAATGTGTTTTATCAAAGCAATAAACTTAATAAATGTCTTAATAAATATTGATATAATATATTCAAATTTTATACAATGTTTTGTTGATTCAATAAACAGCCTTTTTGGATAAATTAAATATTTATTTTATTTAAAAACGCTTTCATTGTTTTGATTCAATAATCAATTTATAATAAACTATGAGTAGTATCTATCAAACTGAACAAAAGTTTAATTGTAGATATACTTTTCTTTAAAAATTAAGAGATCGCACTGAAGTAAGTTTTATGAACTTCCACTTGTTATCCCTACCAATGTAATAGCAAGAATAATGCTATTGTTTTAATGAAATCGCTCTTTTATAATTAGAGGCAATAAACAAGTCTATGCATATTCAAACACAAGTTGAAGCAGCACTCTGCTCACATGCTTATGCTATTTTGTTCAGAGAAGTATATGCATGTTTAGGCAGTGTCCTTTACAAATTCTGCATTAATTTTCAGTAATAGTGTAAATATTTTTAGCTTTTAGATATGAACAATATAAATACACTATGCACTGTAAATTTTAGCAAACAAAAAATCTACATGTGAAATTTTCTATTAATTTGGTATTTAACACATTTTACTCACACTTACAGCCAAAATGGTGCTCCTAAATTTCAGCGCCTCAAAGAAATGTCTGGGTTCCCCACTGTCCCTAAAGCAGGCGCTGATAACTGTCAACTTTGTAACTATCAACAGTGAAATTTTATTGTTTATGAACAATGAAATTTTTATTTCAGTAATGTTTTTATTTTAATTTTGTTTTGTTTTTAAAATATTGCAATTCTTTATTATTTCTTTAAATTCAAAGTTTTTATTTATTTAGTATTTTGTTTGCAGAAGTAAACCAATTCCCTTCATTTTCTATACTGAAGACAGAATATATCTGCTATGAAGCATCTATGAATTTATGATATTTTTAGTCATCACCTTCAGTAGTTTTTTTGCATAGCAAAATATTTTCTTTTCCAATTTATAATGGTTTCTTTGGTACATTACTAATGGACCAAACATAAATTTATTTTTATAAATTTTTTGATTTTCTAATCATAATTAATTAATCATGAGTTAAAATCATTTTTTCTATCTGGAAATGAATTTTCACATCTTTGCAGGAATATAATCCAGTTATTTCTTTTGGTATTGCAGACAATATTCATCTAAGGTAGCCAGAAGATCTATTGAATGCTTGATTAAATAATGTATTTGATCTGTGTCCTGCTTGTTTATTTGAATGCTGCTGTATAAAATTTAATGTATATTTTCTCCTCTTTTAAACTTATTATGTTCAAGGTTTTTACTTGCTTTGTGTACTATTTGCATATTGTGCAAACATGCTCTTATTAGTTATGTTTCATTAATGACTTATTGTTTGAAAATTAATAAAAATTACAAAGAACTTACTTTCAACATTAAAAACGGAATTCCCAGTATTTTAGGCAACACCTTCTTGAGAGAAGGATGGCAGCACTCATTGAATTAGTTACATAAAGAGTTCAAAAAAGTTTTTGGGAAGAGCATTTTCAGGTAGTTCAATAGTTAGCTACTTTAAACTTTTAATCATTTTTAATGTTATCAAACTTTGTCATGCTATTTAATGATTTTCTGGCTATCCTGCTGTCTCTGTAGTCTATTATTTCATTTATCAATTTTTATATATCTATTTTTATATCATTTTTTTATATAGAATGAGTCTTGGTAGATGTTGAACAATATATTACATCAACTGTATCACTAGTATTTTTAATTGTGTTATTTTTTTAAATGTCTGGATTTTGAATTTATTATTAAATTCTAAAATTGATTCCACACTTTTTAGAAGATTCATTAATTTTTTTTTAAAGTGATATAAATTATTAGAATGTCTGAAAATCATGCATTTAACTTAATAAGTGAATATGCTGTTATGAACCCAAGGTAGACTGTGTGTTATTCCAATCAAGTTAGTTGTAGCTCATATGTTGGCAGCCTATTTTATTTATAACTCTAGAAGTTATAAAAATTGTTAACACTTTTCATTTTACATCAAAGATATATGTTTAAAAAATAATAAAAATTAAAAAATTCTATTTCCTTTAACTAGTTATATTACCCTGATCAAATGGTAAAGCTGTTTGTACTTTTTAATCAGATTTTACATTGCAGTAATATTTATTGTTCCTGTATACAGATTCTCTTATTGAATACAGATAAACTTATTTAATTACATTATAGAAAGTAACTTAGTGAAGCAGTTTCCCACCTGTTCGAGACAACTAAGCTGACTACATATTTTCTTTCTGTAAATTATTTTGTAGACAAAATTGTACTTTATAAATATCTATTTAGAGTGTGAGTTTTCAGATAAAAGCACTGTAAAAGCCTTATTCTTGGAAAATGTATGTTAATAATGCATGCAACCAGCTTACAACTCTGTTAGACTGATTTTTTTTTACTTATATTTTTTAAATTACTCATTGAAGTTAAGAGCTTGAAAACTACACTCTGCACCGCTGTTTATTCAAACAATATACTCCTCCTAGAAATTACATGAGTATTTCCAAAATGGTAGTTAGCAATGTGGACATGTTTTACTGAAAAATTATAACTTTTTTATGCATTAATTTCTGAGAATTGTTATAAGTTTTAAATAGGTGTGAAAATTTATTTTCCAGAGAACCATACACATTAATTGTTTCACCATAACCCAAAAAAATGTATAAATTTTTTATAAAAAATCTACTAAATAATAAAACTTTTAAAATCTTAAATTTAATCTAAATTTTAAAATCTTAAATGCTGGAATTATTTTAGATATTAGCTCAGAATATCATCCAAAAGATTTATCAGTAAAGGTTCATTAGTCATCCAATTACACTATTGGATAGGAAGTCATTTTATATTTGGCTTACTGATATAGTTTTAATAATCTATAAGTTTATGTATGTACTTCTTGTAGCTCTGGTGCTTATTGAATCTGATTGATTATCAAATTTGTGTGATATGTAATCTTAAATTTAGATATATATAAATTCTTTTATTTACTCATTAATATTTTGAATTTGTGATTTTTTGATTTTTTACAGTCTCTTAGTGATTTATTTGCTACAGTTTTAAAATTATGTAATGAAAAAACTGAATTAATATTATGCCAGGAAGAAAGAGATAGTGTGAAGCAGAAAGATGTTTGGAAAAATTTCTTAAAATTACTTGATAAAGATTTTGATTATTACAGTGTACCTGAAAAAGAACAACATCCACTCTTCCACAGTCCTGATATCTCCATTATAAGAGCAAAGAAGAAAAATGTAGTCTGATTTGTTTATTTTAACTATGATTTATTTATTTATCAATTTTGTGCATTTTTATGTAATGAAAATTTAATTTATATTGTACATATCTTGTTTGATAACATGTATTTTATTTGTTTTAAGATGTACTTAAATATTTATTAAGTTAAATTATTATCCTATGGAAAATTATGATTTGAAAGTAAGAAAGTATTCTGAAGTGATTGTTTGAATTGTAGGGTGTTGGTTTTTCCACTTTGAAGAATTTACAGGTTACAGAGAGAGAAAAAGGTAAAAGTGTTAAATGTTAAAAAAAAATTGTTTAAAGTCAAATTATTGAATGTTGGTATTATTAACATCCTGGATTCATAGCTCTTAAGTTTTTATCTTTTATTTATATCATCAGTTCTAGCTGCAGTCACTGATTCTATTATTAATAGTAAGCAAGTATTGCTTCCCAAGTATTTAAAACCATTTACTACTTTCAGGCATTCCCCATCCGGTACCACATCCCGCTCCATACTCTTTTCTCTCGCAATTATCATCACCTCACTCTTTTCCCTACTGATTTTTAGTCCATATTCATTATGTCTTTCCAAACATCTAACTGTATCTGCACATCCTCAACCTTATCACCCCAAATCAACCTTATCACCCCAAATCAACATGTCATCTGAAAAAATAATTTTCATATCTTTATCTGTAACTCTTTCTTTTACCTGTTTATTCATTCCTTCCATCACCACATTAAACAGCTGGGTGATAAAATACTTCCTTGTTTTAGACCACTTCTTATATTGAACCATTCTGTATTACCATGTGGTGTTCTAACCTACATTTGTAATTTGTATACATTTCCTTAATTATATTAATATATCCCTCCTCAATTCCCAAATTCTTCATTTCTTTCCATATCCCCCTTCTATCAACTGAATCATAGGCCTTCTCAATGTCAACAAACAGCATTACCACTTTTCTATTGTACTCCCAACTTTTTCCCATCAGTTGTCTTACCGTGAATATAAGGTCAATCGTGCTTCTTCCTACCCTAAATCCATCCTGTTCTTTTCAAAAAGTTTAGCAGCATGGCTCATCAGCTAATCCCACGATAGTTCTTACTACCTTTTTTAAAAAGAGGAATTATATCTCCTCTCTTCCAGTATTCTGGGATGGTCTTGCTTCTCCATACACAATTCAATACTTTATACATCCATTGCAAGCCAACTGGGACTTCTGTTTTTATCATGTCAATAGTAACTTCATCAGGTCCAGCTGATTTACCATTGCTCATTCTGTTTATTGCATCCTCCATTTCCTTCTATGAAACTTCCTCCATTTCCTCTAACCACCTACTATAATTCTCCACACTTGTGTTATTTTCCTCATGCCTATTTAACAGTTTCTCAAAATGGTCCTTCCATAGTTCTTTTACCCCTTCAGGATCAGCCAACATTCTTCCATCTAGTGTTTCCATTCTCATAGATATTTTCATCTTCTTCTTTTTATTTCTCATCATTTTGTAAAACATTTTCTTATTTCCTTGCATGTCCTCCCTCATCCTGTCTGTAAATTCTTCTCATGACTTTTCTCTTTCTTTCCGAATTATTTTCTTACACTTTTTCTTTTCATTAATATAAGCCAGTCTATCATCTTCTTTCCTGGTTTTACACCACCTCCTATATGCCATGTTCTTTTCTCTAACTGCTTGTTTAGTTATATCATTCCATCAATATGTTTCCCTTTCTTTTTTCTTCCCTGACGTTCTGCCACAAACTTCTTCAGCAGATCCTACCACTGCTCCTTTAAAATTTTGCCATTCTGATTCCACATCCTTCATCTGTTCCTTAGGCATCTTTTCTTGAAGCAGTTTTCTGTATTCCTCTCTTTTTGAATTTTCCTTTAGTTTCCACTCTCTTATCCTCCCTTGCACTACCTGGTTTTTATGTTTATGAAACTCAATTTTCCAACATGCAACCAGAAGTCTGTGATCGCCATCAATATTTTCACTGGGAATTACCTTAACATCCATAAGTATTTTCCCCCATTCTCTTTCCATAATGAAATAATCTATCACACTTTTAATTTGTTCATCCCAGCTGTAACTTGTTATTACATGACTTTCTTTTTTCTTAAACCAGCTATTTCCAATTATCACAGCATTCCTCTGACTCAAGTCCAGTAGTCTCACACTCCCTCCTCATTCCTTCCCCCATATCCAAAACATCCCAGTACATTTTCATAGCCTCTCCTTTCTTTGCCCACTTGAGCATTAAAATCACCTATTACTACATTAACCTGTCCAATATGTGTCTCCAGCTCACTCTCAAAATCCAATTTATCCAGTTCCATACATCCTGTATGTGGTACATATATCTGCATAACAACAAGTCTTGTTTTTCCTAGCCTTATGGTTACAATCATGGCTCGGTCTGATACATACTCCACACCATCTATAAGACTTAGCATCTTGTTACTAACCATAATGGAACTCCATTTCTTCCAACTTCTTTGTTACTACTCCAATACAACTTCCCACCACCTCTAATCTCTTTCTCTCCTTGTCCTTTCCACTTTGTTTCGCTTAGACCTAAGATATCCAGTTTTCTTACATTCATTATATCTATCAGTTCTTCACTCTTCCCATTCAGCGTCAAAATATTGAGGGTTCCAATCTTTCATTTCCATTATCCATTTCTCAGATTTTGACATTGTATTTTTCACCATATAACCTGCCCTGTTCCGAGGATTATTGTTTGTGTTAAAAGCAATTTCTTACACACTGCTACTGACTTGCTGGGCCTGATATAGCTTTTGTTGGAGTACTTCTTTGTCTGGTCCCTACCCTTTGATCTGTCCGGCTTGGGTGGCCCTACCAGTAGATAAACTACCGCCAGCATAGCTCTCAGGGTCATTGGGACAAGCAAGCTCCACCACCACCACAAGGTCATGTACTCCCTAGGTGGAGTAAAAATATAAAAAGACAAGGTGGAGTAAAAACATGTATAAAAAACATTAAAAAAAATAAAGGAGTTCATTCGAGGTGTTGTATTTGTATAAAAAATATAAAACGTATAAAAGGAGTGATTGGAGTCACAGTTCCCAAACAAATATTTTCAAGAATTCTGTTGATATGTAAGAAGAATCACAACCTATGGCTTGCACACAGAAAAGTTTAGCAGTAAAATAGATGCTTGAAAAATGTAAACATTTTCTCTCCAGGCAGTCAAGGTGGTCAATTTCATTAAATGTTAAACTTTACAAACTCTCACTTAATTTCAAAACTGTGCTCAGAAATTGGGCGAGACTACATTCAGTTACTGCTACATCCAAAGATGAAATGATTTTTTGATGGAAAAATGTTAGAAGGTTTTTTCTAACATTTCTACATTCAGAGGTGCAGGTATCCTAATGGATATCAATTTTCAACTGTGTGATCGATTGACAGACAAGTTATGGATCATAATACTAGCCAACTTATCAGATATTTTCAGTTAGTTCAGTGATTTAAATTTAAATTTGCCCAGTGAAACAAACTGGTTTTCAACAGATGGCAAAATAAAGGCATTTGTCAAAAAATGTTAAATATTCATATATAACATATTATATATGAATATATAAATGATGAATAGCATTTCTAATGAAAACCTGCAGTCTTTTACAAATTTGTAAAATTCTTGATAGTACACAAAAATGAAATGAAAAATAATTACATCAATAATATAAGTCGCCATTGCCTGATACTCAAAGAAAATTTTACAGAAGACTATTCTGAATTCTTATAAATGTAAAACCCTTTTATTTTGGATCATTCCTGGAACCCTAACAATAAAAGAAAATCATTGGTTGAACTGTCTTGTTGAGGTTTGAAAATGGAATTTATTAACTTATAATTAAATGAATTAGGCTAAAAGTTAAAAATGAATATCCATTGCTGTCCATATTGATCTATAATTATAGGTACTTTATACTTTAATTAAGAAGAATAAAGCAGATAAAAAAGACTCGGGAGGCAGTCTCTGTGATAGCTGGTGTTAAGCCGTTGGACTTGCTTGCTGTTGAGCGCAAGAAGTGGTATGTTGCCAAGAAAGCCAGTCTTCTAACCCCAGTCCGATTGCGTGAAATTGAGGAGCAGGGATTCATTGCGTGGCAGACGTGATGGGATAAGTCCACTAAGGGTTGGTATACCCATGACTTGTTTCCGGAGGTTATTAGTTTATGCGCCAATAAGTGGGTATCCCTCAATCGGCATGTAACCCAGTTTCTTTCCAGGCATGGCGCTTTTCGGCATAGCTTGGCTAGGTTTCATCTTGTTGTATCAGGACTTTGCCCGGA
>JAAAKQ030228781.1:0-11318 GCA_010016005.3 Zanna intricata | reverse complement strand
ATAGGGAATCTTGGAGAGCTGCATCAAACCAGTCAAATGACTGAAGACAAAAAAAAAAGAAAAAAAAAAGAATCTTGATTTGTGGAACTCTGCTGAGATTGGTTTTCTTTTTATGAAAGGTAGGGGCAATGATCATAAAATTTACTGCAGTATTTTGAATAAATCTTTATTCTAAAATAATAAATAGCAGTCTGAATGTCATATTCAAAGGATGTAAAAATCAGATTGAGATTAAAATAGGTCGATCGTGTTCAGACAATATTTTCACTGTTAAAAGAATAATAGAGAAATGAAGGAAATTTAATGAAGAAGTACTTACGGCCTTCATATAGTACTTAGATAAGGCTTTTGTTGGAGTTGACTGCAGTACACTTTGGCTGCTTTTATGTGTACATGAATACCCACCTCATCTAATTAAGGTAATTAAAAATCTGTAAGAGAAACCAAAATAATGATAAATTCAGGATGGAAACGTTTAGAAACGTTTAACAAGGGTAAAGGGTTTAGAAACGTTTTACATAAGACAAGTGTTTTTTGTTCAATCTCTGGAATCACCGTTAGGTATTAAATCAGAGGATAAAGATGAATGATGTGTGTAGCGTGTATAAAAATGCCATGCTTGACTGGGATTCGAACCCGAGACCTCCGGATGAAAGGCTGAGACGCAACACTCGAGCTACGGATACCGGCTTAAGACAAGGGGTTAGGTAGATTAAGGTCTACTTTATTTTAAATTAATATTTAATATATTTAAGATTTTGGAATTTAATAGTAGTACGGAAATTTAACTCTCTGAATATATTACTGTTCGCGTACGATTTAATGATTATTGAAAAATCTAAAGATGATCTTTAGAGATCTGTATATTATCCAAATTAATTGTGCAAGGAACACACATTTACACAGATAAGACAAAAATTATCACATTTAGGGACAATTATCCTGTTCATTTGAAGATTGTGGTTGATAAAATACAGTCTTAGAGCAAATGTCTACGTTCATTAGTTAGATGTGATGTTGATTCTGTTGTTGAAGGAAAAGTTAATAAGGCCGAATGATTTGAGGAATCATTAATAGAACATCTAGTATTAAAGTCAGAATAGATACGATAATGAAATTTTACTAATTGTAATAAATGGCTGGTGGTATTGTTTTGTGTGGAAGCAAATGGTTGCGGTCGGATTTGAGCGATAGAGATCGCTTCTCTTCATGAGATCACGGAAGATCTTTATTTCTTCTTTATATCACGGTGCATTTCACTAAGTATTTAACTTTTTTTAATATTGTTGTCTACAAAACAAAATTTAATTTGTGAGCTCGAAATAGATCATAGTTCTTGAATGTAAGAGGAAAAATATATATCTACTTTATTATTATAATGAACATAGTATTCGGATGGACCATATAATGTAAATTTAGATATTTTAATTAAAGTTGATTTAATACCGATCCAGTTAAACCAAAGGATTATAAGATAGTTTAGCAAAGTGGTTTCTCTCGAGGGTTGGTCTTTTTGTGATCGGAGGTAAGGCTTTGGGACGGGGAAAGGTGTGGATTACAAGAGGAAGTCGAAGGGGCGAAGGGAGGCGCCATAAACGGAACAGGCCGGCCGACACGGTAGGCATTGTGTGTGCAGCCCATAAAATCCTCTATTTAACAGCTGCATATTCTCTAAGTGCATTGTTATCGACCCGCTACTGCTACTACTAGGCTGCTTCGGCCGGGGCTTGTGCTTGTTCTTCTCATCGCTCCTGTTTTATTATTTTTGAAGGGTAGTACCGTCGACGATTACGATGAAGGGGTTGGTTGTACGCTTTTTATGTCTTCAGTCGAAGTGTAAACGCCGTCGGCCGGGTCGTCTACGCGATGATATTACTACTTGTGCAAAGTTCATCATGGTATATTATATACATATGTACACTTATATATAAGGTACACTTTAGTATATGTTTGCTACAAGTACGACTACTGTTTCTTCCTATGCGTTTTGAAAAACTAGCTATTTATTGCCGCATTCGGTAGGTAGAACTTCTTCGATAATAAAAGCTACACGTGTGCCGTTTAAAATATTATAATAAATGAATTGCTGGAAATAAAAACAGAAATATTATGACGTTTTCTACTAGTAAAAGCAGTTAAAGGAAAAGATGTGTTTGTTCGCTCTGCTGATATTCTTTTATTTTAACTTTTTCTAACGTATTTAGGCGTATACCTTGTTATTCAGGAAAGAATTAAAGAGGTTTTCTTCCTATTATACATTCGCCATAAACGGTGACGTTAGAAGGAAACAGTTACCATAATTTCACTCAAAACAATTTCTCTTCAATTTATCTCATTGTATGTGTGTGAATGGTGTTCATAATTATTCCCGTTAACACAAATTAACTTCCCAGTTGGGATCTGCCGAGTAGTTTATAATTCGCTCGGAGACTTTCATGAGCTTAATAATTTTCCAGAAATTTTCGAGGATTTATTTTAAAGTATCACTAGTCGATTCCAAAAGCAATAAATATCCATTATGTGAAGAAAAATTTGAAGCACTTCTTTGAGCAAAATGATCATCTTTTGTTACAATTTTATTGAGAGTAGATCGTCCTATCCTTTATTATTATTACTAATTTCTTATTTCCCGATAGTGTGCATGCCTATTTGATATGTCTACGGTAGTCTGTGATGAATGCTTGATTTTCAAATCACATTCGACAGAACAATTCTCTTGGATGTTTGGACTTATTTAAACACGATTGCGCTGAATTTCTTTGACGTTTTACATAAGTAGTTGTAATGGTAAATATCAATTTACCATTACAGCCAGGGACTAAACTGGTTGGAAAGAGATAAACTGCGCGAAAGATAGGTAAAGTCGTTTCATCTGCAGGAAAAATCATGGCTACGGTTTTTATTTTTTTATATATTTTTTTAATTTTTTAATTTTTTTTTTAACCTCCGGAACCACTGTTAAGTTATATCTTCAGAGGATGAGATGAGTGAATTATAGCGTGTGTGAAAAATGCCATGCCTGGCCGGGATTCGAACCCGGGACCTCCGGATGAAAGGTCGAGACGCTACCACTCGCGCCACCAAGGCCGGCATTGGAATTCTCTTGATGTAGTGTTCATAGACTACCTAGAAATTGCCAGGACCGTTACCATGGAGTATAAAGCTTCACTACTGCCCCGATTAAAGAGTGCTATTCGAGATAAACGTCTATCTCTATCAAAAAAGTGCTCTTTTACCACGATAATCGCTGGATTTGGTTGCCAGCGATTATCTCCTCTTCCGAAACCTGTGAAAAGATTCGCTTCAAATGATGAGATAAACCTGAGACAACCGCTTATTTTGCCGAGTAGGAGAAATCGAATTTCACTTTTATTAAAAAGTTGAAAAGCCGTTGGTCTAAATGCATCGTTGTATAAATATATGTAAAATTTCAATGTGACTACGTTGAATAATCAAAATTTAAAAAAAAAACTTTGCAAAGTTTGTTTTCTTTGTTATTGGCTCTTTTATAATTTAAATTATTATATTTAATATACGAATGTCTTAAAGAAATCTATCCTTTTTGACTATTATTTTTTTATGCTGGTTAATTTATCGTTAGTGAAAAGAGCGCAAAAATGTACACCACTCTGATCTGCTTAACGTCTACATTTACTCGAGAACATCTGTTTAATAATGAAGAAATTTTATAGAAAGCATTCACAGATATTACTTGTAAATAAAAGTTTGATTAAATATCTTGCGTCATCGAAGCCGGTGTACAATGACGTTTGCAAGAAATGATCAACCGATACCGTCTCTTACAATTTATTTGTCCAAAACTGTAGCAATGTGCCTAATAAGTAGTGTTATATTCATCTCGGCCTTTCATCCGGAGATCTCGGGTTTGAATCCCGGGCAGGGATGGCATTTTCATACACGGTACAATCCATTCATCTCATCCTCTAAAGATATAACTTAACAGTGGTTTCGGAGGTTAAAAAAAGAGAAAAGAAAAAAAAGTAGTGTTGTTATATTAAATCCCCATCACATAACATAGCAGCTATTTCGGAGGATTTATTTTTTCAAATTGTTTCGTCAGCGTTAATAATTATTTTAAATTTCTAATTCTGTTTATCGAAACGAACATAGATATTTCTTTTTAATAACTATGAAATAGTTATGAATGTGATAGTATTACCTACAAAGCTGTCGATGAATGAAAAAACTCTCTAATTTTTTACTGTCGTTTGGGAAAAAGTATTAATAACGAACACAAAAATCCAGAAAAGATGATTCATATTTTTTAATAAATACAGATATCTTTTCTTTGTTACATATATATGCTACGTCAAACCGTAAAGTAAATCATAAAAAAAAACAGTTGTTATCATTTTATTAAAAGATTGATCTGCCGTTCTGTGTTTTAAGTAAAGCGTTAAGTATAATCCCTTGAATAACGGATTTAATGAAATAGTTGTGGCGCCATGCCTATTACATAAAAAGCAAGTTTTAATTAATTTTTATTAAGGACATTCCTCAGGTTTAATTTTTAAAGTCGCATAGGAACATAATCGAGTAAAATTACGTTTTACTCGTAAAATTCTTATAAAATTTCTTAAATTCATTTCCTTGCTTGTATAATAACCTTTTCTATTAAAATAAAGCGACAGAATATTACAACCTACACTATTCTGTCGTAATCAAAAGGTTTTATGCAGCTATTCCGTAACTTTTATACGAAAAATTTATCGAGTTGATATTTATTTAAAAAAATAAATAAATAGTGTTATGGGATAATCTCTTTCAATCGGCACCTACTTACTTCACAATAAAAAGTAAAAAAATAATAATTTTAATTCCTTTAATTTATTTTTATCGATTAACAGATCCGACTTATATATAACGCGTCATTTTACGACGGAAAAATCCACATTAAATTGTTCCTTTATATTATCTCTCTTTTTTCTGTTTAGCCTCCGAAACTACCGTAAGGTATTATTTCAGAGGATGTTTGTGAATGAAATATAATCTTGTACAATCTCAGATCACCACTCCTGAGAAGTGTGGTTATTTGAAACCTATCCACCAATGATCACCAGTATTCAAATGATCTAGTATTCAAATCCGTATAAAAATAACTATCTTTATTTAGGATTTGAATCTTAGAACTCTCGACTTCGAAATTTGAAGAATGCGATGATTTGCGATGTCGCGTTAACCACTAGACCAGCCCGGTGGGTTTCCTTAATATTATCTAAATCCTAGTCCTTCACACTCGACCGACGCGTTTCTTAAATATTAATCCGTCAAGGATACGTGCCTGTTAATATTTAAGATACGATAGGTATCAGTAGATGAGATTTATTTTCTCTGTAGGTAATGATGTTTATTATACCGCTAAACCTCATAACAAACGAGTGGTGTAGTATTTTCGGTCCGAATATTGCAGCGTTTTAAGAGATTGAAAGCCGATGCGCGAACACTATATTTCTAATAGGGAAAGTGGAAACTTGCTCCCCTTAGTTTTTATAATAAACTTGACATCATTTTTCCGAGGTCTCATGGTGATGAAGCGCCATATTTCTTTGTTTTTGTCATCAGCCGTTAACGGAGTATGCTGTTCTCCGTTTTATTCTTCGCTAATCGTTTAATCACGATGTACTTACTACATCCTACATCTTAAATTACCTATTCAACTTATTCTGATTTTTGTTTTTCTCTCTATACTCCCTCCAACATTAACTGAACCTAGTTTTCCTCGTTATAAGATTTTGCCACTATTATTTTTCTCTTTTACTCGTTCTATCACCTTCTTTCGAATTTTATCGATCCAATTCCTTTTTAATATCCTTTGTAATATCGCTTTTTGAAAGGTTTCTATTCTTATCGTCATTGAGTTTCTCTCATTGCCGTTTGTGTTTCGTTCCGCACAGATAATTTGAAGCATTTCTTTCCGCTAGATATATGCGCGATATTAGCAGATATTTTTTGTACATGCAAGCACTCCTTTTGTATTCCTTTTGACATGCGCATTATACTACATCATCATATTCTACCCATTGGCATGTCCCTGATAGCACTGACGCCTCCAATTCTTTCTGTCCCGCTAACTTTTTGGTATTTTTGTAACTTCCGTTCTTCATACCACCTATCAATTTTTAGTCTTCTTCCTCTCCACCTTTCCCCATATCCAGTACTCTCAATCACTGTCGTTAATATACCTTTTTCATTTAATATATGACCTATCCCGTCGTCGGTTGTCGTCCAGTTGCCATTTTTTCTTTTTATTATTTCCTTTAGTGTTCTTTCTTCCTTTACCCTTTTCAATACATTCTCCTTACTAACTGTTTCTATCCACTGAATTTTCTCCCTTCTTCTCATACCCACATTTCCATATCTTCAATTTTATCATTCTCTCTCTTACCCAAAGTCCACGCTTCGCATCCATATAAAAGCACACTCCATACATAACACTAAAACAGTCTTTTCCTTAGATCCAAGTCTGTTTTGCTACAAAGCAGTTTCTTCTTTTTATTAAAGACCTCCTTTGCCGTGGCTATTATTGACTTAATTTTTGAATCACTCTTCAAATTATTGTTTAAAATGCTTCCAAAATATCTATATTTCTCTACTTGTTTTACTTTTCCTTTCTTGGTTTGCATTTTCATACTGTCTTTGTTATATTAACTCTGGTAACTTTTTTCCTTACATTAATTTTTATGCCGTAATTCTTCATTCTTCTTCTAATTTAAATCACATCGTCTACAGCATTTTAGTATCATCCGCTAGTAACACCATGTCCGCAAATCTTGCACAAGCAATCTTCTGATCTCCAAGGTTTATCTCATCACCATCAAACTTTACATTCTTAAGTATGTCTTCTATATTAAGAGTAAAACGAATGGGAGTCAAACAGCATCCTTATGTTATTCCTCTATCCAACTCTGTCTGATCTGTTAGGTTGTAATTTACTTTTACAGCTGCTTCTCGTTTTAAGTATAATTCCTTGCTGGAATTATGGAATTTTGATCGGATTTTCCTTCCAATCTTCTCTTTTGCCCCATTTAACCCCATCAAAGGCTTTCTCCACATCTATAAAACATAAACTAATTCATAAACAGAGATTCATTTTCATTAATAATTCATTTTATAGATAATTCATTTTCAGATTTTCCCGTGGTATTCTATGTCAAATTCTAACAAGTAACTGCGAAACAACTAATAATTTTTTTTTATTAGGATTAGGTAAAAATAATAAAACACATTTTTCTTCACAAAAAGTGTAATTGATGAAATTCAACTGATTAATAATAATTAGCGGTATAGATGAACCTGTTGATTGTCCCACAGTGGTATCACAAATCGTCGATTAAAAAAGATACAGCCCTCTCATTTCTTTCTCCATATTGATTTTCGCGCGATACTTACTTCCATGCTGCTAAATTTTGTTTTCAGCGTATTGTCACGAAACAATTCAATCGATTTAATCAGATTTTCTTCTTCTGCCGCACTAAATTCAAATAGAGCAGTGGCATTAAATTGATCTAGAATTTATGCAAATCGATCAATATTACCATTTGCAGAGGGTTCCGCAAATAGTGACTAAAGCAGGTGCAAACACTGCTGCATTAGATTTCGTGTTCTTTGACGTTGAAGTGAAAATTGGTATTAAAATTGTGTAATATTTTTGGCGTCCCTGTTAGTAAAAAGTGGCGGCTCCTTAGGACGCCAAGGGATAAACCGAATTGACGCCTTCTGAATTGTTATTTATTTTGTAGTTATTTTTTATATTTAAAGTATTTAACTTTAACATAGTGTCGTTTGTTTATATGTCTATAATTAATTAGTTCTTTAATCGCTTTTATTTTTTATTTTATAATTAGTTGTGCATTTTGTCATCGTGCTCTGTTCACGATTTTATCAGGTTTACCTTGATACATCCAGTTATAAGTGGTGAGGCAGTACCTTTTTCATTTATCCTCTCGTATCCATATAGTATATTAATTACGTACTGATCAGAATAAAACGTATTCTTAAACACGGTTTCCAAATAAATAATAATAAATTACATCGATATAATTCATAGCAACCAGACTATAATTGAGAAATGCCGTTCTATGCTGCGCGCCTATTATTTATGAAGTACTTTGAAATCTTCTACGTTCAGCAAGCGTCTGCATTATTTTACTTCGATTTCAAATGGTTATAATCGAATTAATGTTAGACATACGCCAGGTATGTACATTCTACATTCCTGTACAAGAATGTAGAATTCTTCTTGTTTTCTTGTATGTTACATTCTATTCCAGTATCGCAGAAACGCGGAAGAAGCTTTTCTTTTTTTGTTGAAAAAGTTTTATGGGCGTTTTAAAAGTTGAATTATTGTTTTAATTGTACCTATATATGGGAGAGTAATAATTAAGCTTTAAATGAAAAACATGTAAGAATATTAAAAATATGTTCGTAATTAATTATTTTTCTTAAAATTTTACTTATTTGCAAATTTCCAAAAATGCTGTTTTATTTTATTTTTTTCACGTTAATAAAAAGTAACAGGAAAAACAGGTAAGTGTTGTTTTATATATTTTACCCCAAAAAATTGATGAATCTAACGGTGTAAATAAATTTTTTTCTACAGTGTTTTTGGACAAGTCAGTAACCTATAATGTCACACAGGTTCATTTATTAAGAGATCTAATGGATATATTTCTTCCATAATCAATGAAGTAATAATAGAAATATCTGATGTCCGTCCTGAAACTATTTACTGTATTGTTGATAAAAAAAAAAAAAATCTTTCCAGCCGTTAAATGACATTTGATTTGACGTTTCCTCTTTGTAATTTATTTCTATTTTCGCTTTTGTCATTAAATTTTGTTGTAAAATTCAGTTTAATCAACAAAAAATCTAAAAGTATCCTTTTCGTAGAGTTATTAGCCTTAAAATAAATTAAAAGATATTGTATTTCTTTTTATAATAGTCAGTGACTTTAGCTGAAAGTTACATTTCTGAACATATTTCGGTATGTGTATATTTGTCCCATCATCAGTCGTCAGAATTATTGTCATAAATATATCATGGTGTAATATGTACTTGCAAACTCGTGGCTATACATTTTATCAATAGTCGCAATACGAATGAGCAAAAAATTTATATAAACAATCTTTACTTCCGAATATATCTTGGATACCGTACAAAAATGTTTATAAATTTTTTTTTTGCCGGCCTCCGTGGCGCGAGTGGTAGCGTCTCGGCCTTTCATCCGGAGGTCCTGGGTTCGAATCCCGATCAGGCATTTCATTTTTCACACACGCTACAATTCATTCATCTCATCCTCTGAAGATATACCTTAACAGTGGTTCCGGAGGTGAAAACAATAAACAAAAAAAAAAAATTGTTAATTGTAGCAGTGCATGCGTTAAATGAGACAGGGGACAGTTTATCTAACGGTATAATGAACCCTTGAATATAATAATAATTTTTATTTAAACTGTTTAATTTGATTATAAGATTATAAGTACTTTAGAATAACTTATTTCGAATCACAACGAACGTACTATGGAATACTTCAAATAAAGATTTAAGGACGTTACAGTATATTGTACTCTGAAGTGTACGTGATGAAACGACCTCTCTTTTTCTACCCATCGGGTTTGTTTCTCAGAACGTGTGTATATATAGGCTTGAATATATATATATAACACTCGTGTGTTTAGATGCGGTTACAGTGTATATATAAACAATATTTAACGATACGATAAGTGCTAGTAAAATTGGGCAGACAAAACAGTATAATATGTGATCTACCTATCATACAAGTATCGTTCACTCTTAACTTTACTATATTAGTCGCTTTATAATAGTCGATAGGTTTGAAAATGAATTAATTACTCGCTTCATAATAATGGTAAAAAAAATCTAAGCTGATTTTTTAAATTTTGTTTCCGATCACTTTTCTTTAACTTTGTAAAAATCTTTTTTCACATAACTGAAATATTTCTTCGGTAAGAAAAATTAATCAAATACCTTTTTTTTAATCTAATATGATTTTACGTTGGTGTGAAATGTAGAGGAAGAATATTAATATTTTCTATTTAATGGCTCTGTTCTCGTCCAATTTAGGCGATGTTTATATATATTTGTTTTTTAAATAATAGTATTATTTTTAATAGATAAATATTTTTAAGCAAATTCATAAAAGGAAGTAGTTCGTGATTCGACCTATGCGTTTTTGTATGTTAGTTTTAATTTCCTCAATAGCTAACTAGCCTGCTGCAGTAGCTATAAGGTAGAGTATGATGATAATCGGTCAAAATTTTGGGTTATGTTTTTCAAATTTTGATAAACGCCCTCTAACTAAAAAATACTGAAAAGGAGCCATGAAAAATTCAGAGGTATGTATGTACATAGCTTAATTCTTGTAGAGTTTATTTTATATACTTCTAAAACGCATAAAAATTCATGAAACTGAAAAGATATTCGTCTGCATTAGTTCTAACTTCTCTTGAATTTTGGTCCCGATCCGTCAACAGGGTACGGCCGTACCCAAAATAATTTTTTTTTTAGAACTTGCTAAATGTTCTTAAACCGATTTAACTATTATGCAAACCAAACTATTTCTATACACGAGGTCTTAGTTGTATTAGATTTTAGGTCACTATAGACATTTTGGTAAGGAGGTATCCGATTTCATTTTTTATTACTTTTTTGTTTTTGTATGATATATTAAAACTCAAAATATAATATAAAAAAGTTTCTTTAAAAGGCCATCATACAACCGGATATTAATTTTTTCATGAGATAAAAATTGTGATTCATTTGGTAGACGCCATCAACTAGTAAAATATACCACTAAAACCTTTAGAAACACCCACCTAAAGTTTATATATAAAGTAATTTTCCAAAATTTTTTGTTAATTCAGAAAACAATAATTAAGGAAATAAAATCTATTGGGACATTAAGATTATGGAATCCGATATCGAAGCCGCTGGGATTCAGCAATGATGAGCGACTACTGCTGGTTTAAAAAAAATATATATATAATTTTGCTTTCCATAAAAGGAAAAAATATAAAAATTTTATTACGTATTTAGGAGTGTGTTAGCATTATTATCTTTTCTTTTAACGTACCTTAAGATATGCTTATGTAATCAAATAAAATATTATTACACTCGTATAATAAATAAATAACTGTTCTTAATAACAGGTGTTCTGATCATAATATATATATGTATTTTTTTCTTTTTTTTTTTGACGCGTACATTAATACAATATTAAGTAATTAGGAAAGTACTCAACTGATTTCAACCGGATAAACCACTTAAATTTAATTATT
>JAAAKQ030228769.1:13733-28647 GCA_010016005.3 Zanna intricata | reverse complement strand
ACACACCGGGAAACACCCAGCAAAAAGCAACTTGTTAAAAATTCTGGTCAATGGGCTCGTAATAACGGGCAACGCACAAACCAGGAGCTCAACTGTTATGCCATCATACTCGGGGGCTTTATTGCGGACAAAGCTACAGATAACCGGTAGAACCTCTGCCTCCGTTATCTCCGGAGACCGATACTCAGCGCGGAACGTCGCCACCTCGCGGCGTATTCGATGATGAAATGAGGCCCCGGCCTCTGTATCATCTGGGAATAAGTCATTCAACAAAAGCGTGAAGACACGCCCTTATCAACAACTCCCTGTCGGGTCGAGAGAGCGGACAGAAGAACATCAGTCTTCTTCTTATGTTCAAGCATTCGAAACACAACACCCGACGGATCCTTATTACCCTGCTCACGCATAAAATTGCGCCAGGAATCCTTACGCGAGGCACGAACTAACCGAAAATACCTGGCGGGTTATCTTCGATATTCCATCATAAGGTCGACACGCCGGCCCGGATCACGCTCGCGTTGGGCAACCTTCCGAAGCCTACACACAGCTGCCTTCTTAGTTGTGAGGGCTCGCGTCCACCACCGGGCCATTCTCTCCAGACCCTCGCTCCGGGGAATTGAGGCCTCAGCAGCCGCAACAACCTCTCTGCCAAGTCATCCAATTCAATGGTATCGAGATCACGAACCATGCCATCAAGCTTAGCCCCAAAGAGGCGTGAAAACTTGGGCCAGTCCGCCCTCCTATGCAGGAAGCGCCCTTTCTGCAAGAAAGCTTGCCAATTGGGCCCATCGCGCAGCCGGCCAACGACGTCGAAAAGGATCAGCCGATGGTCACTAACGCAATCATCCACAACCATCCAATTCGACACCATACCATGTACGTACCGCCCTAACGTAACATCGATATTCGTACCTGCAAAGGCCCTGCGACCATCGACCATGCCGACGTAAGTCGCTGGCTGGTAAACGCAATTAAACACATCAAAATTATGCTGCGCGATGAAACCTTCCACCAACTCTCCGTTCTCATCAGTCACGCCACTATGCCAAAGAGATGGCTTACATTGTCTACTATTAGACTTATTATGGGGCTTGAACGAAACGCATCTGTAGTAAGACGGATAAATGAATGTTGGATTACACAGAGCACCCTAAGAGTTGTGGTCCAATGTAGATGAATAAACCACGCAGCTGTAAAACTTGTGGGAACAAATAAGAGCTCGGTAGAAGCCCAAAACGCATACTCGATCAGCTCCTCGAGTGTTAGATAGAACTTTCAGTATGGTGTAACATTTTTAGACATTTTACCTTCAGTTTCAATGCATTATCCATGTTAGTCATTGGTTGAACCACAATCCTAAAAATCTTACCCATGTGCAGTTGGTTCAACTGGTTCACCATCAAAAAAACAGTTGAATCAACATGTTCCCTTAAGCGGGAAATGCAAAAGCATTTCGTTTTCTCCAGGGAAAAGATGAAATAAAAGGAAAAATTTAAGTCATTTTTTTTTATTTTATTAAAAATTAAAATAAAAAAAAATTGCTGAACATGCAATTTTTTGCATGTTCAAGCAATGCAAAAAATTGCATTGCTTGAACATGCAGCGGGCTCAACCTGAACATGCAGCGGGCTCAACCTGTGGTGTCCTTCCATGGGGCTTCCAGCATCCTCCGAGGACACCCAATGATGACGATCCTGGTGGACCAAGCCATCTCTGGAAGCTGGCCTTCTACCTCGTTTCCAAACTAAAACACACCATCCTAATCGCCATACATTGTCCACACCTCCGCAATACTGACATGTGTCAGTCCTACGAAGCACTCTGGAATGGAGATAGACCCCGAAGGATCCATGTCTCATCAATCATTGGATTGATCAATAATCCACCTCCCAATGTCTCCAGTCAATCCAGTTCTTGATACAGAGGATCTTTCTTTTGCCAGCATACAAAGTGACTGCGGTTAATTATTCGTACGTGATGCATTTTTAAAATGTATGGGTATATTTTAAAAATATATCATGATAAATCTTAAGTATAGAGCTGTATCTTGCTTATGGTAAAAGTAGTGGTCAGTAAAAATTTATCAGTGGATTTTCTGTACATGTCATTATGACTCAAAAAAAGTCATGAAATATGTTACTGTTATTTCAAGGTTAGATTAATGTTTAATATGAAGGAAGGAGTTGTTACCCATCATTGTTCTTTGATATCTTTGCTACTAAATTAATTAAATAATTTAAACCAAATAAACATTGTTAACATGTGTAATAAAGATTATTGTTTGCAAAATTTGAATTATATGAAAAAACTTAATCATTACTGAATGTTCTTAACAATAGCTTTTGCAGACCCTTCTTAAAAAAACAACTACCAGGAATGTAACCAATTAACATCACTCATGAGCTTCTCTGTTTCAGAGAAATATTGATTTTGTAATCAATATAATGTTTGTTATTCCTGAAAGTACTTGTACCATTTTCAGGAGCGAGTTGTCACTCATATCACATTGTCCATTAACTGTTATGGTTATTTGACTTAATAAACCGAAAGTAAAGTTTTATTGATTTACTAGCACGTTTTTGTCTTGATTCAAAACATTATCCAATAATATTTGACAAGATGAAATAAATCGTCCATTACCCTCATAAGTCTAATTTGTATTATAAACTTAACATTTATAAAACATCTGTAGAACAGTTAATGAGCTGAATAAGGAAGATTAAATCCAGCCTTTACATGTAGATGTGTGTAATTAAGTGTAAAAGCATCTAATTTACGATTAAAAGTACGTGAATTAGGGCAGGCTGTGTGTGTCAGAATTTTTGCAGATCTTGACATTTCATGAATCCCAGTTCTACATGCGACATCGTGTTAGGTAAGTTTTTTGAAGGCTCTGTGAAATTTATATTTTGTTTACAACTTTTATAATGTCATTAATCCTTATTGGATGCTTCTTGTATGGGTTGGATTTTTATTTTGTGCTAATAATTTAGGGTGTTACTCTAGGATTATTTAAAATATTTAAGGATTTTTATTGGTGGCTATAGGCTAATCTAATCATTAGGCTAGAACAATCACTAGTCTAATGACTACATTAAGTAGCAGCATTCTATGTATTAAAGGGTTTCAGAAGGAAAAGTAAAATGACCTCGCATGAGGTAGTTGAGAAAGAGTTAAAGAACTGAAGTGATCATGACTACTTTGGTGAACGGTTATGAGATGATTGTGACTAAACCTCCTGTGATTAAGGAGTTAGTTAATGTTCCTGCTGTAGGTGCCATAATCAGTGCACCTACTGTGATGGAGTGAAGTACTTAAAGGAAAACCGAGTCTAATTTATCTTGTCGGCAACCTGAGATCCAGTTCGTAAATTTAAAGGAAACTGTGAAGGTTGTTTCAGACTATCTAGAGGTTGGTACATCCGACACAAGAATTGTCCCAAGAAAGGACTGAGGCACCCTATTGTTACCATATACGATATCAATTGACAGCTACATGAGGATGAGCTACTGACTCTTTTGAGGCAGCTGAAAACTTAGATGGATGAGGCCATTACTTTCAAGGCTGGATGTTAGTTGCTATTTAAATCGGGTAGGTATGAGGCAGAGGTTTATCATGGCGTATTTGGTTTACTCCTGAGATTTTTGATAGTTTCATGAAATAAGGCAGGTTGTTCACAGACTTTTATTCATGCAGGGTTAGAGAATACTTATATGTCCAGCACTGCTTTTAGTACTGCCAGTAAGGTCATATAACCAAGAATTGTAAACAATTTGCAAGTGGTCTGTGCTCATTGTGGAGATGAAGGGCATCACTGTGAGGGGGTAGCCTAAGAGGCAAGGACCATAGAGGTGTACATGTACTATAATTCCATAGGTTTACATCGTTAGTTTGTCAGCTGAACACACAAGATGCGTACATTGTTCAAGTATAGCTTGGTTTTCGTAGGAATTTGGATTTTATTCTATTGCAACATCCCTACATTGTTTTGTATATTCTTGTTGTGGTAATCTGCCAAGTTTCTTTTGTTGGAAAAAGTTATTTCATGATTTAGATAGTGTGTCCTCAGTTCTGTGCAGAAAAGAGTTTGATTGTGTTTTTCTTCGACAGTTCTCTAATGAGCATCATGTCGTTCATTTGCATATTTGAAGTTGCATCTTTTGTTGCAAATTCATATTTTCAGTACTGTGATCCTCCTTATCATCATCTTAAAGTCTGGGAAAGGATTCTCAGATTCTGCAGTCTGAATCCAATCCTCATTGGTACGGACGTAAACGCTGAGTCACATTTGTGGCATAGAAGTCTTACCAATGTTAATGGTAAGCTGGTTGAGGGCTCTATACCCCAACCTGGTATGCAGGTTTTTAATGAACCTGGCGAATTGCCCCCACCTATGCAGGTATGGTGGATGGGTGTCGGTTGTTTGGTGGAACGAACATTGATATTACCATTGGTAAGTATTTTCCTGCCAATGTTGCAACTGGTGGTTGTCGATTGATCAAGTGATCATCGGTTTGGTGGAAAATCGGCGAGTTCAAGTATCATTGTCAGGCTATCGAATAAGTACACTCAGGTTCAGAAGTACCTTGTGGTGTACCTTGATGAGAAATTTCAGATGAAGCGGCACCTTCAATATGTCACAGAAAAAACCTATAGTTCCTTTTTTGAGATCCAATGTGTGGTCAATCTGGCTTGGAGTCACAATTTTAGGACCCTAAGCATCCTGTACAAGGACATGTGTGAAGTAATTACGTTGTATGCTACGCCAATTTGGGCAGATAGGATGAAATTCCATAGTTACATAGATATATTACTGAGCCCCAACAACTACTACTGTTGATAGTAACAGGTGCACTATTTGCCTAGGCAACGTATTGCGGAGGGAATCTAGGGTGCTGCTTGGTCTTGTTTCAGCATACTTTGTTTCATTACAATTTCGTTAGTGGTGTTTTTGTTTTGTCAGTGTTATTTCAGTTTTGTTATTAGTTCTATTTTCATGTTTTTGTTTTAATTTTTTCCACATTTGTGTCGCATGTGAACTCACTTTATCTTTTGGGTAGGTAGCCGATTCAGTTCCTCCAATGACTACAGTTTTTAGTCTTGCTTGAGACTAGAGATGTATTTCATTATTTTTACTAGTATTTACACGGATGGGAATGCCAACCAAAAAATACAATTAAAATATGAAGATACTTTATAATGGTGTTTCGTCTTATTTAAACCTCCATAAAGGGATGGGGATAAAATACCATTTTCATTTTGTTGTTTCTGGACTCGAAATCAGATTCTTTAACTAAATAGATGATTCTATTAACTCAGTCACTTTGGTTTGTATGGTATTTTCCATTCAGAATTGGGGGATAATAAGTTAAATCTTTTGTCAATTATGATTTGATTTGATATTTTCAGATTGGATTATTATCATGAAATAATATATGATGGCTTCTGGTTACACCCGTAACCAATGATGTCTTGTAATTGGTCAAGGGGATGGGCAGATAATCACCATGGGTCTCATATATCAAAATTGTAATAAAGAGTTGACCTTCCTGAGGGGAAGTTTTATTCTTTAAGACTTTGGGGTTTGGCATCCCCACAGCTGTAGTCTCTGCAGCTTTACTTCCCACTACACATTGAGCTGCTGAACACTTTACACTATACACATACACACCAAGAACACTACACAATTTACAACATATACAACTTCACAACAAACATTCTACACTACTTCTTTTTACACATACACTCGGTGATGTTGCGACACCTTATGAATTGCAATTGTAACCCATGGTGGGAACTATCATGCCGATGCGTGAATGGCTCTACATAGTGAGTCTCGAAGGGGTGTCCTCTGGGCACCTGGGCGAACCCAGATGTATTTAGCTCTAGCTTCAGTACATGTGCGCTCTGCTGAAGTGGTCTGTTATATCGCTGGTACTCGTGGGAACAAAATAAGTTCTTCACAAATTTCACCTATGATGGTTGGTGGTCCATCTGAAAAAAACCACCAATTTAAGTCTTATGAAAAGATCTCGACCCTCCTTATCTGATAAGGATAATTATCCCGAGGTAAATAATTTAAATGGGAAATCTGTGAAAGCAGATTTTCAGTACACAAATATTAGATTTGTAGTCCCACACAGTAACCAGGAAGCAGGCTCTCTTCATAAAGTTTCACCTTTTTTAATCAACAAGGTAGTCACTGGTTCATGCGGAATACCGAAAAATATAAGAAAATTAAGAGACGGATCCATACTGATAGAGACCGTCAATGATGAACATAACTCTCTTGCGTTTGAACAGTATGGGCAGGATCAGTGTAACCACATTGTTCTGTGGTTTTCTATATAAAACTCACTCTTCGCGCCAAGTAGTAAGATGGCTGGACTGCTACAGTTGATAACAAACTGAGGCATATTAAAGATTCTGTGTTGGCATGGGATTCCTCATGCAGAAAAATTCGTCGTGAGGAAGTGGTTCTCTGTCAATTGCGGATAGGGTATACGTGAGCTACCCACGGGTACCTTATGTCAGGAGAGAATCCACCATTGTGCGTAAGATGCGACTGCCGCTTAACTATGCGTCATATCTTGATAGACTGCATATGTTACCTTACGTCACAAATTTTTAATTATCTGAGAATATTCGTCATATTTAAAAAAATGATAGATAGGGTTCTCAGATTTCTGCGAAGTATAAATATTTTTAATAAAATTTAAGACTTATATCTTTTTTCTTAGTTATCCGTTAAGGGGCCTTATACACAACTTTATTGGATTATTAAAGAACTTGGGGCTGTGATATTACTTTTAAGATTTATAATATATTAATTTAAAATTTTTCATTATCTGTGATATTAGTTTTAACAATTTTATTTTATATTTTTTATTTTACCCGTGATATTAGTTGTAAGTTTTACCGTGTATTAGTTTTCAGTTTTAAAATATACTTACGTGTGATGTTAGCTTTAAGTTTTATTTTATTTCAATCTAGTTTTAGTTTTTAACATTTTAATTTTATCTTTTGTAATATTAGTTGTAAGGTTTTAATAAAATTAGTTTTTTAATTTATTTTTTGTTTGTTTTAGTGTTTTAACTTTATTTTTTAATTACCAATTGGCATTTAATCCGGGCGATAATAACGTGGTAGCGTTGTTCGCCCTTAAAATCTAACTTTATTTAATTCTTCACTTACATACTTTAATGTTCTACTTGATTTTTCTTCTGTAGTAATCTGACGAAAGAAAAACCACCAGTGGATAGAATTTTTTATTTTCCAACTTTTTTTTTTGTAATACAAACATTATTTGAGTAAGTTTACATGACCTGTAATGGGTTTTTTCATAGAGGTAGTATTATTATGTAATGTGATCCAGAGATTTCATCTTTTCTGCTATATCTAACCATTTTCTCTTTGCAATAAATATACAGTACACATGTTTGCCTGTGTAAGTATGAATTATGAAATAATCAGTGAAACTGGCTGGAGTAATTTTAGGTCGGCACTTTCATATGTTCTGGCTAAAAGGTGTAAAATTTCATATAATTTAGCCATACTTAACAAAACAGGATATCATTTCATTGAGCACTTAATAACTGGCAACATTGCAATCTCAAGTGCAACAATGCACACTCAAAGAGCATTCATCTTGATGATGCAATTAGTTGTTCTTTTGCGTATGAAATCTGACCAGAATTATTGTCTGTGTACAGTCTTGTCCAAACAATCAAAGTATACTTGTTTGATAGCTGATCCATATGGTAAGCTGCTTTCAGCCTTGATTGTCAGGTAACTGTTAATTCACGGTTAACCCTGAATCAGTTTCAAGATAATATCAATGGTGGTGTCTTTATATTACATTTATTCTGAATTATTTTATAAAGTAGTTTTTAATTTTTAGAAAGTGCTTATTGGTATATACATGATCAACAGAATTAAAATTAAATATAATTTTTGACTTTGGGTGAATTTTTAGACTTTTTTTATTTAATAGTTTGAGTTTATTACTAATAAAAGTTTTTATTTTATGGAAAGTTGAAAAATGCGACATTTAGTGAGTGTTTGTTTTAAAATGCAACCCAAGCAAAATATTTTTAGAAAAGTTAATACAATAATTTTGGATGAACAGATTGGCATCACTACGTATAGTTGTTGTTTTATAATTAGCTGATATAACTTTATATTTATTTTTTTTGAACAGTTAGTTATTTATGGTTATCTGTGTTTGTTATTAAGAAGTGGTTTTGAAGACAAAAGAAAAATAATTTTCAAAACTCAATAAAAATCCTTTCTTAACTAAAATTATTTAACAATTACATCTTTTGTTTTGTGCCCAGAAACTTTTTATTTGCAGATGATTATGTTACTCCACTAATGTCATTGGTTTAATCAGTTTGTTCGGGATAGCATTAGTGCTGGATGTATATATTTACAGAAGAGACTTGGTCTCATTTAAGTTAACTGGAATGATAACTAATGGAGCTCCAAAAATCCTCACATCATCTATTCACAACCTCTACACCCACAAAAAATTGGTGTATGGTGTACAATTTTCAGGTGAAAAATAATGAGCCAACTGGACTGGTCTAGTTAGTGGTTATCTCATTATCACAAATCAGCTGATTTCGAAGTCGAGAATTCTAAGCTTCAAATCCAAGTAAAGACAGTTACTTTTATATGGATTTGAATACTAGATCGTGGATACTGGTGTTGTTTGGTGGTTGGGTTTCAATTAACCACATATCTCAGGAATGGTCAATCTGAGACTGTACAAGACTACACTTCATTTATATTCATCCTTCGATTAATACCTTATGGTGGTTTTAGAGGCTAAGGATACACAGAAAAAAAAAAGATGAAGAATAACTGGCTCCATATTCATTGAAAATACTTAATGCAGATATGTACTAAAAAATTTTAATGCAGTAACTAAATAAACTGAAAATAATTCATATTCAACACATTCTTTGATCACGTTTTAAATGTGTATCTGCCTAAACTATAAAAAAAAAAAAAAAAAAAAAAAAAAAAAAAAATTACTAGGATGAGAATGGGAGATCAAATACCCACAGAAGCAACTGAAAACATGTTGCATGCTTTTAAAATATTATATTTATTAAAGTTAGTCTGGTTAGTTATTTTAAAAATTTGTTGTTTTTAGATGATTAATTACATGATTAACAGTAGTTCTTTTATGATTTAAGGTTTTGTTTGTTTAAATAGTGTATTGTAGAGAACTTAACTTTCAATATAACTTGTATGTTATTCACTAAAAAAACAATAGGTACTTTTATTTGGCTGGACTAAATTTATTATAATAAAATTATGCTGTCTACTTAACAATGGAGTGATATAAAAAAAAAAAAAAAATTAATTACTTCACTTACTTGTAATATATGCAACTTTGGGATCTTTATTATTTACTCGACTGCTACTAGTGGTTAGCTTATTAGTAGATAATTTAATTTTTTTTTATAATGGAAAACAGCCAAATATGTTTTAGGACTTGAACCTATGATTAGATAACACGATCAAGAAGGTTGATCACAACACCAACTGATTGTAATCAATATGTGTAGGTGTTTTAAATTAAAAAAAAAAAAAAAAAAATTAAAAAACTATTATAGCTACATATATCTTGAAAATGCACTTGACTGGGAATGGTAGCATTCTGATCTATTAATAGATCTCTACATTGACACAGAATTGTTCTAAAAATAAATCTAACTTCATATACTACGCTAGTTGTTCATACACATACAGTATACTAAGCACATGGTTCTCTTGTACTTTTATACTAGTAGTATTTATTAAAAAAATGTTGAATACATTAGAAAATAATGTTGGTGGCTTTTTTAAAAAACAACATCAACAGTTATGTAGTTCACTTGAAGAAAATGATTTAAATAACTTCTCTTTGTTAAATAATAATGAAGATAAATTTAAATTTGTTTATATAAATCCATTTATAAGATCTAATCAAATATCAAGATTAACCAATGATAAAAATTTAAATGTTGCTAAACAACTTAAAACTGATGGAAATAAAGCATTTCAAGCTAATGATTACAGTAATGCATTATTCAAATATTCAAAATCAGTATTAAAATGCCCTCAAGATAATAGTGGTGAGTATTTGATCTGATCTTCCTAAGTATCACTTTTATTTAAGTATATATTCATAGATTCATAGTTTACATCAGAGAAATTATAAAAAAAAAAATTAAGATTAATTTTTAATTCTTAAAAGACCTTTAATTTTAAGTTAGTTACAAGTTTTTAAATTTATGATAATGAAATCACTGTTAATATTCAAATAAATTTGAAGTGTTTTTTTATTATTTCATTTCAGTAAAGAATCATTAAATGCGACAATAATTACGGGAACTGCTTAATGTAAACTGTAATTCAATGTAACAGCGCACAATGGTTCATCTTTTGATTTTTAATTTTACAATTTGTGGATTTAAATAAAAAAAAGGATGTTATCTTAGAATTAATTTTTAATTCTCTTGAGGTGAACACAAATGTTCAGAAACAATTTTACTTTGTGTTCAGTCTTCATAATTTTTTAAATTATTACTTAATTATTATTTAAAGAAATAACAATTCTTTTGACATCTTTTATTCAATTAGGCAATTAGGGCAATGTATAGCTGTGCACATTTGTGAGATAGATTGATAGGATGAATAGAACAGTTAGGTAATCAGTCATTCCTTTATGAAAACAAGTCATACAGCTCCGTATATTTACATAGTATGCAGTAAATTGTCAGTATAAGATATTTTCAGGATAGTTAACAGTGCAGTAATAGCTTACTATCCCATCAGCCTATATGCACAGCAATAAGCCACCTGCTATAAAACCTTTTATAAGAAAACGTTTTTTGTATGTTTTTTATTTTAATTTTTGTACTATTTCTGATATGCAAATAAACCAATTTGAAAAGAGTAAAAATCAACATATTTTTTAGTTATTAATATGTGAATAATCACTAATGTTACAGGTTGATACTTAATCTGATTGTAGATGTTACCTTAACTGCATTACGAGACTGTATATGTAATTATTTTTTAACTGCAAAGATTTTTTAAGTTAGTAGCATTCAGTTAACAATAGGTGTTAACAGTGATTACCTATACTGTTAATATCATTTTAGTAATGTACAATATGAGTTTTATTTTAATACAGAATCATTACAGGAACTGGCAATAGTATTAGCTAACAGGTCTGCTGTATTTTATCACATTGGTGAACATCAGAAGGCACTTGACGACATCAATGCAGCTTTTGAATCTGGTTACCCTTCTTCATTACACTATAAAGTGTATGACCGGTTAGTTTATTTACATAATTCTATATTTAAAAAATAATAAATGTATAAAATTTCAAACACTCATGTTTAAATTACTGTACATACAAGTTTATCTGAACTGCTGTGTTCAAATGTCAAGTTTACTGAAATCTTTTGTAATTACTATCACAAGTTAGCTACACAAAAAAAGAGATTGGTTGTGCGAAAAGTAAATACAAGTAAGTTAGTATAGCACATTAAATTTTAAGTGATCATTGGTATATAACTGTACCAGTTAACACTTTTGGAATCTAACTTAAATTTCAAAGTAAATAAAAAAAAAAAATCATAATGATGAGTGTTCTATATTGACCATTCTGTGTTAAATCAAACACGGTCTACAACCTGACCAACTGGGATTTTCATTAAATTTGGTATGAATTAACTGTTGATAGTTATGTAAAAATACTAAATTTCAGATCTCAATCATAAACTGTTTCATTTTAAATTTGTTGGAAAATAGAAATATTTGACTTGCAGTAGCAGTTTTAGGTCAACATAGCTTTGGTATTTATTAACGTACAATGATAAATTTAATTTCATTTTAATGTTTATTTGATGCTATCTTGCAAATTGAAATTCTTTTGCATGGGTGATTTTTCAAATCATAGAAAAGTGAAACTACTTGAAGATTTAAAGTTACTTATGTAATTGTAGAATTCACCAACAGAGTAGTTTAGTGAACATCAAGACTTTTTTAAAAAAGCGATTCTTCAATGGTTGTTTTAACACAAAACTATGGAAAATATTTTATTCTAGTGATTGATAAGGGCACTTACACATTCCTTAACAAATAATGTTAATTTGTTTATGTTTCGGTACACTCTTACAGAAAAGATAAATGCTTGGACTTTTTTTTAGTTATTTTTTTACAGGATTTTGTTCAATGCTATGGATTTGGTTTTTTTATTTTAGTCACTCTATTTCACATTTTTTTTAAATTTTACCGAATTACTTGCATTTTACCTGGGTCTCGAAAGAGAAATAATCATTTTTTAATTTTGTAACATGTTAGAAAATCAGTTTTTATAGTGAAAAAGAGATCTATATTTTTTTAAAAATGCAAAGGAATTGTTTACATATCTTTTCTGGTTGTTAGGAAAAGTGTACCTAAAAATTAAAATTCAAGATTTTCAGGAAATCAACTTTAAAGATTAGACTGGGGACTCACCTGAGAATAAACAAAGTGACAGTGTCTACTAGCACTATAAGATGGATTGTCAGAATCATGTTGCTCCTCATAGTGCACTTCTAGTTTTTTCTTATTTGCTGAAGAATCTGCATTTTTTAATTTCTTGTATATCCTTCTCAGCCTCCCTGATGCGAATTACTTAAAAATGTTTGGAAACTTTGACATATATCTTCCCAGGATTTAACCCTACCGTTTCAGACATTAAACATTTTAGAGCTCATAGCCTCATAAACACCAAGTTCCAAAGTATTCCAACACAAAAACCCATTTTTTAGGATCCTTGACCAAATAATATTGTTCAAAGACATACATTCTGAATACCTCTATGCAGATACTTTTGCAGCAGCATTGGATTTGAAAGATATTTAAACACTATGGTTTTTCTCAGAATATCTAAATCATAAGTTTTTATTTCATTAACAATACTGTATCAACAAATAATTTTACGGGGCATTGACAAAAGTTTCATACACTTATCTCTGATAAAATTTTACAAACGTCGTCAAAACTGAATATGTCATACTCAAGTCATTAATAAGGAGTATCATAATAATATTTACACGAATACTTACCCAGTTTAACTTTAGATTCACTGCTTTTAGGAGATCCACTAAGAACTTTTATGTTTTTCTCAGCTTTAATTTTGGAACTAGTCATCTTACAGACAGCATTTTCCTTAGCATTGCTTCCAACGGTTGTTGAATTTCTTAATTCGAAGCTTTGTTTTAAAAAACAAACAGCCTTGTTTACCAATAAATTTCATTAACAGAAAAGAAACTGTAAAATAAAATTAAAATAGCTGACAGAATCGCACTAAAATTAGAGTAAAACTTTATCAATAAACTCCTTACAACACGCAACATAACCTGTCAGTTACAATTCAAACTTCAAACATCTCACATGCAAGTAGAAAAGGAGATCCAAAAAAGCTACAAAAAAAAAAAAATTAGTTGCCACAAAATAAATTACTAAATCAAAGAAAGTATTATGTAAAACGATTTTTTAAAAAATATTTTTGCAGCAGAAATTTTTCACTCAGATATTATGTTTTTTATTTCACATTAAACAAAAAAGACGGGAGAATTTAAAAATGCAAAAAAAAGTATTTCTCTTATTTTTTTTGAGCAAGTACCCTTGAAATAAAGAAGCTATAGGGTTTACTTCTTTACTTTTCCTTTATATAAATTGTTATACCTAGGGATTTATTTATTTTTCCTGTTCTTAATTTGTTTTAACAATGTATTTACATATAAATACTGACTTTAATCATGTTGGAAAAATATGCCATGAACATTAGTCTTGTGGAGTATAAAGCTAGGATTTCCAGTCCTTCACTTGATATTATTCCCTGTTGCCCACCAGGCTGGTCTAGTGGTTAACTCGTCATAGCAAATCAGCTGATTTCAAAGTTGAGAGTTCTAAGGTTTGGTGGTTAGGTTTCAATTAACCACACTTCTCAGGAGTGGTCGAACTGAGACTGTACAAGACTACACTTTATTAACATTCATACATATCATCCTCATTCATCCTCTGAAGTAATACCTTACAGTGTTCCAGAGTCTAAACAGACAAAGAAATAAGAAGCTTTAATTATGGATGCTGGGTGTAATTCATAACATACGCTTGACATTTTTATTTAACAATGATCATTTCAGTTTATGCCATTTATAATATTATTCAATTTCAGGGTTCCTGCATCACTGAATTTCATAATACCTTGAACAAAAAAAGTAAAATCTATATCAAAGTTAATAAAAAAAGAACACTGCATAGAAGATTCCTCCACAAACAGATAATTTCATGCTGTAGGCATTTATTAATGGCTACTGATCATACATCAATAGCATATTAAATGAAGTATCCTTTATCAAGTGGAGAAAAATTGTTCTCAATCAAGGGTTGAAAGTGTTTCAAGTAGATATGATTTAACAGCTTTTAAAATTTTTTTTAGCAAAAATTCATCATAAGAAAAACAGCTAACACTTTATTAATTAATTTTTACTTATAAAATTTGTAATTAATAAGTTATGCAATCTAAATAAATCACTTCTATTTATAGGAAAGCAAGATGTTTACTGGCATTAAAACAACATAAATCAGCAATAGAAGCATTTCGTTGTACACTAACAACTTTAGACGATGCAAAATTACCTTTGGAAAGACGACAGAAATGGCAAAAAGATGTACAGATTATGCTTGCTATGTTATCAAAAAATCCTGTTAAAGATGGTAATCACATTATATTATTATTACTATAACATTTTATGGACAAAGAGATGTTTATAGAGATATGTGTGTGTGTGTGTGTGTGTGTGTGTTGTTTTAGTGAATGTATATGCTTGCATATATAACACAAGGTAAACTTAAT
>JAAAKQ030228747.1:0-11318 GCA_010016005.3 Zanna intricata | reverse complement strand
AAAAAAAAAAAAAAAAAAAAAAAAAAAAAAAAAAAAAAAAAAAAAAAAAAAAAAAATTATAAATAATTCAATAATAGCAAAAAAAATATCAGAAGTTGTTAATGAAATTAAAATTTTACGTACTTTTTTATTTTTAAAAAAAAATGGGTATATGTAGTTTAATAGGCATACAAGGAAGTCATGTAGTGTCCACATCAGATTTTTAAAATTTGAGAAAAGTAAAACAAAACATCAAGTATTCAATAATTCTAATTAATTGAGGTATAGGTCAGGTTAGACTTCTTGAATAAAATAATAATAATAGAACATGAAAATTATTGTAAAACAATGTAGGTAAATATATTACTTCTGTTTAGGTTTTTTATTATTAGATAAAATCAGTCTTTATCCTGAGTGCTGTATAAAGAGTCTAAATAGTGCTTTACCTTGCCATGTACTGTTTTCTTGGGCTTGTTTTTTATTTGAACATTGTTCTATTCCCTCTGTCATGTTACAACATCTGAAAATTACACAAAAATAACTATGTTCATAGTGCCTGAAAAATTTCAGATATATCTATTTTTAACTTTTTTAGTTAGCAAAAGGATTAAAAATTATAAGTTAGTAAAATATTGATCATAACTTATAGTTAAATTTATATAAAATGTCAGATTTATTGGATAACTTCTATATAATTAATTTAAAACTAAAAGATGATTACTACAAAACCATGTTTTGGGAATTTAACTAAATTGATTATAAAGTTTTTAATAAGAATTTTAGTTTTCCTTTCTTTTTTTTTTATTGTAACTCTGAACGTTCAGAGGTCTGTGACTTCATTGTTAAGGTCCACTGATCCAGAAATTAAAAAAAAAATGTAATATTTTAGTTAAGTCACCACTGTTGCTATTATTCATTTTGATAAATCTGGAAGGAGTGAGAGTTAAGGTCTGGGTAGAGTAATCAAAGTATTTGTCAAACAGTGCTGTTTTAATTATATGTGAAAAATGAATGTTAGGTTAATTTTTTACTGAAATAAATATAATTATAAAAATAAATAAAGTAATATAAGATTAGGATCAATACAAGAATGAAATGTTTTAGTGAACTCTACAAAACAATAACAAGCCTTTAAATAGTCTTCTGTATTTTTCAGCGTATAAACTTATTGTAATCCAACTTTATTATTACTGTTATTATAAAATGAGTATTAAGCAGTGTACACCTTGTCTGATATGCATGTAGATGACAAAAAATCACCTACCTGTTATTATGGCAAGTTAAAATTATGTCTCTGTATATGAAGACAATCATTTATTTCATGAACAGCTTCTGTTGTGATAACTATTTTAAGAAGGATGTACTACTAAATAAAATGAGTCATAAAGGGAATATGGAACACTTTATTTTTAGTGCAATATTTGCAGCCTACTTTCTTGTCAAAAAACTGATGTTTTTTTTACCTCATACATGTTTGAAAACATTATACATTTTGGTAAAAAATATATTGAATGAGGCACCCATCTATTTCATGTTATAAGTTTTAATCGGATAATTGTTTTTATTTTTGCAACCTTTTTATTTAAAAACCTTACCCTGTTCAGAGAATATAAGGTTTTATGTTTGTAACTGTACAATAAAATACAGTCAGTAGGAAATGTTGAATAGGTACATGTCTCCTGATTTATATGTGTAATCAACTGCATGTACTGCAGCTCTTTCAACATGTTAAAAGTCTGTAAAAGATGGTTAATTACTAATGATCTTTTTTAATTTGATTAATTCAGACAGTATTTTAGTTTTATGTAATTTTCCTGAATTCAGTATTTTGAGTGGCAGCCTTAAAATTAATATGTAATGGTTATTGTCAAAATAGGTAGTATTTAGCTTATAAGATTAAAATACAGCAGCAGAAATGGGAAATCTATGTTATATTTATATTCTCAAAATTATTGATATGCTTTAATAGCAGTGGTTTCTGTGTTAGATTTTATAGTAATTAATCATTTTTCAAGCAAGTTGCAGTGTAATTTAGGTGTTTGAAGAATTCTGATATTTATGTGTAAAATTATTTTTTTATAGGAAAGCTTGAAGAAAGCATTGGAAGAAGCAGTTAAAACAAATGATGAGTATCTGGTTTTATCTAAGATGGCTGAAATATATTGTGATTCTAAGAAAAACTTGGTATGTAATTTATGTGTTGAGATCAAGAATGTTTTTTTTTTTTTAAATTTCATGCATTCATTTACTTATCTCTATCTATACTTTACCTTGCATAATGTGTATATATATTTGTATTCATGCAAATATACAAATATGTGTTTATATAAGCATGGCTTGCAGGCACATGTGCATGTGAAATATACCTGTAGAATTTGTCAAACAGTGCAACAAATGTTTACGTTCTTAGCAAAGCATTTGGTTAGCAAAATATAATATTCATTTTTAAAGCCTTTCTTTTAAAGATTTTTTTTTTTACTAGAGAGCAAATTTTATTAGGATAATTTTAGTAAAACACATCAGAGCTGTCACAATCTGCTTTCTCCCATGCTATATTGAGTAATTAGCTTGAGGTTTACTGTAACAAACAGGGATGAATGTTACTTCTTATCACAAAGTTAATGTAAGAACAATGGTTATACTCCTCTTGACAACCAGTTTCTAACAGAATTTGTTGTGTATGCTAATGTTTCCATTGGATCTGTTTAATAAAAAATAAGATAATTTTAAATCAGTTTATGTTTTCATCAGATTCAATATTATGATGAAATATAAATTCAAGAAAAAAAAAATGTTTACTGTTGCATGGAAACACAATTTATGGCAAAATATTTACCAAGGAAAGAATCGGTAATTTGTGTAGAACATTTTATAGAAAATTTTAATTAATGGTTTACAAATGAACTTATCTTGACTGTAAATCAGACTTGGAATATACTATGTAAATTATGATAATCAAATTATTTTTAGTAAAATCAGTGTAACTTTAGTAATGTTCATAATGCTGTTGATTGAACTAAAATTATTTTAATATTACTGTAAATAGTTTTAACATACTGACAAGATGGTCTCAAATGTGATTTTTGTTAATGTTTACTGCTGTATTCTTAAAATGTAGTCTTAACTGAATTAACTTGTGCACAATCAGGTGTCTACAAGAGAAAGAAAATGGAAGATACAAAAAAATTAATAAAGATAAAATTTCAATTGTTAGTAGAATAAGAATGAATGTCTTTATCCTGCAAGCTGTGTTGAGCTTCTAATATGAAATGTTTTTCTGAATTAATAGAATTCTGTAAATATAAAGATATGTCTCAAAAAAAAAATACTTGAAATTGACAATTCATATGCAAGTGTGTCATTTTTGTTGTAGATATATTTTCTCCCTTTTAAATCAAAAGCAAAAACAAAATTAAATTTCTTGTGATACTGTTAACGTTGTAAATAAGAACTATTATTATAATAAATATACTTTTTTAATTGTAACAATGATTTACAAAATAAAATTGTAAAGCAGATGGAGTTTATGTTTTTATAAATACATATAACAAATGAATTTATATGAACATGTAAACAGTAACATATTTTACTATTAAGACATCATTGTATAACAATGTTCAGATTCTTAGTACTTGTAGGCTCCAGCTTATTATTACGTTCGTTCTTCACAAATTCAGTTAACTCAAAGTGAATATTTGGAGCTAAGATTTAAATTTGTGTGTACTATATAAAAAGCAGTTAAATATGCTAATTATTGAATTCTGCTTTACTAATTAATTTTAGAATTATTTTGTTTTTTTGTTTATATTTCTCCTGTTGGTTATTTTAGTTTATCACTGTATTAATGCAAATATGGTAAGTTAAAGTTGTTATATATATTTTTGTTAATAAATTTGAGGAAATTATTAGTTTCCTAAAATTATTAATTAATACTTTTTTTAATGTTTTTCAGGAATTGGACCAGTTAACAACACTAATGGTTCGGAAATTTAAAAATAACTTGGAATGTTGGTTGTTATGTTGTCGTTGTTTGTTAAAATTAAAAATGATCGAAAAAGCACGTGCTATTTTCCAGAAAGGACTGCAAAGTATTATGAAAAAAGAGCGTAGGTTTTATTTGATAGTTTTCTTATAACTGATTTTGTTTTCAATTTTTCCCTCTAAATAGGTCCTGTGTGCCGGTCTGTGTGGCACGAGTGGTAGTATCTTGGCCTTTCATCCAGAGGTCCCGGGTTTGAATCCCAGTCAGGCATAGTATTTTCACATAGGCTGCACATCATCTTCATCCTCTGATGTAATACCTAAGGGGTGGTTCCAGAGGTAAAAAAAAAAGTAGGTTCTGTGTAATTGTTCTGTGATGAGTTACATGCAACAGATGGAGCAGTGCGGCAGCATGAATGACATTACCAAAACTCAATTAATAAATTTGATAAAATTTGGTTATTCAGTGCCTCATGCAATTTTCATCAAAATGCTATTAAAAAAGTTTTAAAGATTTGAAACAGTG
The DNA here is from genome assembly GCA_010016005.3 of Zanna intricata. Classification (NCBI taxonomy): domain Eukaryota; kingdom Metazoa; phylum Arthropoda; class Insecta; order Hemiptera; family Fulgoridae; genus Zanna; species Zanna intricata. The sequence continues at coordinate 6,832 of JAAAKQ030228747.1, read as the reverse complement.
AGCCTGGCATTTTTCTATACATGTGCATGGAAAAATGCTAAATTTCTATGAAATACAAATTTAGAAAAAAAAATCTATAGATTTATTGTTTTATATATCTGTCCATATCTTGTGATTTCAATGTTTCCCTATGATTTATTTTTAAAGATTTATTTACTAGTAAAAAAAAATTATTTTATTTTCATCTTATATTATTTGGGTAATCAAATCATAATAAGAAAACTTATTTATAGGTTATATACCTTATTTTAAGGTTTTAAAATATATAAAGCACATGATTTACTGTTTTGATTTATAAAAAAAATGATGTCTATGAAAATTTTTGTATATTCTTATCAACATTGCAAAATGAAAAAAAAAACATTCTTTATCTTGATAACAAGTAATTAATCTAGAATCTTGAAAATTGAATAAATATATTTAAGAACATTGTGTCCCTAAAAATAAATATTTTATTACTCTATATTATGTCTGTTAAAAACAGCAGCAATGGAGATGCATTAACATATAAGGCATGCAATAATATACTATTGCAGCGCTTAATATGCTATGGCATGAAATGACACATTAATACTGCACTATTTACAGATTTTGGTACATAAAGATTTCTGTAAATACGGTAGCGGTTCGGAAAGTAACCTTCGTTATAGCATAGCACTAGAAGTATTGTTAGTGGCATTGCCATTGATACATCGGTATACTCTGAATCTGTGCGCTTAAAGCTGTGTAATTGTGAGCCGTGTACTTTAATCTGTTCACTTATATGCTAAAAACATGAGTGCTGCAATAGAAAATCCTTCAAAATGCAAAGTGCATGCTGTCATAGGTTTCTTGGACACAAAATGTTTTAGCAGCTGACATCTATTCCCAGTTACGTACTGTGTATGGCCCAGACATTATGAGTGACATTGTAGTGTGGCAATTGGTCCAATTTTTAAAACATGGAAGAACAAACATCCATGAAGAAGAGAAGAGTAGTTGTTGGATTTCTGTTGTGAGTGATCTTATCAGTGTAATTGATAAAAAAGTGTGTAAAAATTAAAGATTCACCATATCCAAACTTCTAAATCAATTACAGTAGGAGATTTTTTATCATCTCCTGCAGCCTGGACTTGGTGCCAAATGATATTAATCTCTTCACTCACATGAAGAAATGGCAGCACTTTGATGATGATGATAAACTTCTAGATGCCGTGAAAGGTCAGCTAAGTACCCAGGTGTCAGAATTTTTTTGAAGAAGGTAATTGTAAATTAGTGACATGCCATGACAAAAGCTTTTATTTAAATGGCTACTACGTTGAAAAATAGTTAGAAGCTGTAGGTTTAAGTTTTATATAATAAAATATTTTTATCCATACAAGTTTTTTTATTAATAGCCCAGCTCTCTCTTTATCTGTTTAGCTTCTGGAACTAGCATAAGGTATTATTTCAGAGAATGAATGAGGATGATGTGTATGAATGTGAATGAAGTGTAGTCTTTTATAGTCTCAGGTCACCACTCCTGAGAAGTGTGGTTAATTGAAATCCAACCACCAAAGAACACCGGTATCAATGATCTAGTATTCAAATCTGTATAAAAATAACTATCTTTACTTGGATTTGAACCTTAGAACTCTCGACTTCGAAATCAGCTGATTTGCGATGTCGCGTTAACCACTTGATCAGCCCAGTGGGCTTTTTATTAATAGCCAAACAGAGATTACTTTCCGAATTGCTCTCATTTATAAAAAAGAGGTTTGGCCAATAACTGAATCTATAATTAAACCTAAACTTACTAGTCTTGTTTATAAGGTGTAATTTTTAGGTATAAAGTAATATCAGTGGTATACCATTTTCAGATATATGTTTTGTCTGGAAAATTCATTACTTACATTCTAAAGTTAGTACTTCATAATTTTTTTTTGTGTTCTTGGTTTTAACTCAACTTCATCATTAACTGTTCTAGCACTTAATAATTTATAATCAAATTTTGAAAATTTATGTTTTTATAGTTTTTGTTATTATTTTTGCAGATGTTCAATATATCACTCGCTTTGCATTGTTGGAAAATACACATGGTTCTCCAGAACATGCTCAAACTCTTATGGAACATGTTTTGACAACTTATCCAGGAAAAACACCCACATGGATAACATATATTGATATGTTAACAAAATGTGGTCGAATTGATTTAGCACGGTATTAATTTAATTTCTCATAAATTTATTTATAAGTTGAAGATTACTTATTTGATTATTTTCTGTTTTTCAGTTGTATAAGTCCTCACTGTTGCTAAAATATTGTAAAGAGTATTTTAAAGGAATACCTTTCTGAAGAATAATTGACTGGTAAATAATAAGTTGAGTAAATATTTATTTACTTTCAGTTATCATATAATTTGTGAGTTGTGCAACTCTTTTGTAACCAGGAGGTCAAAATTAATCCTTTCCACAAGTTTGGTCATAATGTGCTATTATATAAGCACTGACTTTGCTGCAAGTACTAGCCATTGATACCATATACTTATTATCTATTTATTGCCTTACAACTACTTTTATCTTTATTGTGCAGTAATATTGATAGGCTTTCAGAAATTTTATTAAAAAAACAATATTATTTGGTCCACTTCTGTAGCATGTAAATGAAAACTTTTAAACTTTTTACGATAATTTTTTAATTTAGAAAAATTTAAAGTTCAGATAGAATTTATTCCTTTTTTATTTCAGAAATATTGTTCAATTAAATTTTCCATGTATTTACTCGAGTAAGCCTTTTATGGCTCATTTTATTAAAGTTATTGACCATCATCAAAGTACATTTAAAGAACTGCTTTGTTATTGAGCATCATTTTGATGCAAGAGAAGAGAGGTGTTGCCTTTTAGTTATCGCTAAAGTTGTTTTTCACGCTAGCTTAAATAAACAAAAAAATAATAAATAAGCATATTAAAATGTCTTAATTGTTATGTTTTTCTAATGAGATTGAATGTGATGTAACTAACATAAACAAAAGTATTATTATAATGAGATATACATATATTTTAACTAATTAAATAATTTGATTAATTTTGTGAATTAAAAATGTAGGAGTGAATTTGCAAAAATGCTTAAATGCCTAAAAAAGTTTAAGAATTCCATATGATTTATTTTGTTACATATTTATTGTGATTAAAATGATGGAACAGTTACAAAAATAAATAAATGGTTTTTTAGACCAAGTAAAATTTTGTGTAACTTTTTAAAAAATTTTTCCCAGTATTTTTACACAGTAAATTAACTGAAATATTATTTTGGTATGGTCATATGTTTAAAATTATTCAAGTTATTTTTATAATTTTCCAATAAGTGAAGATAATGGAGATAAGAGTAGATGTCTTGAACAGTAAACTATTAAATCAGTTGATTTACTGAATTTTTCAGGTGTGAACTGAGGCATTTACATGTGTCTCGTATTTCATAGATCTTTCTTGTTCATGTAGGGTGTGTTCATTTCCATAGAGCTTTTAACTCTTGCAGTAGTTAAAAAAAAAATTAAACAATTGTGGATAAGTTACAATTCTATATTCACCAATTTATATTAATCTACAAATTATAGCAGTTTGTTGCATATTATTACAGATTTTAGGTATTAAATTCAAAGATTTTATTTTTCTAGCAATGTGTGCTACAGATGTTGCTGTAGAAAATCTTTGATCAAGCATGCGGTGGTTTGCTTTTAGTAGAACAGTTTGATGAAGGTAGGGATAATTAAGATATATTCCTTTGTAAAGTTTTCCAAAGAGAACATTTTGGATGTCTTGAAAGATATTTAGTAACTCTACCTTCTTTTTACTGCTGTGCACTATCCTTTTTATTACCTTAAAAGAAAACATATAGATGTGTGTCAATTTAAAAAACAGTTATGGAAAAACAATTATATACATTGTTTAACTGGGTTGTAATTGTTAACTGGGTTATACATGGGTTGAATGCTTTTAGAGAAAATCAAAACATATTTTAATTTCATTTTTGTAATACTATGATAGTCGTTGAGTTTTAGATTTTAAGTTGTGTTTTTCTTTGTTTATGTAATATTGTTTGTCATTGAAATTCTTAAAACATCTGTTAAATTTATTTTCTTTGGTCAGGAATGTATTGGAGCGAGCAGTTAGTCAAAAATTGCCAGTAAAAAAAATGAAAACTTTGTATAAAAAGTGGCTTCAATTTGAACAGATGCATGGATCAGAAGAATATGTGAATCACGTCAGAGAAGCAGCTGAAAACTATGTTAATAGCTTGAGTTCAGTTATTAATACTGTGTAGTATCATCAACGAATGTGTATTATTTATAAATCAGAATTAACTGAATGTATAAATTTTCTGTGTGAAAAACTATTCTACAAATTACTTGATTTGAATAACTATTGTAATTAAATGATTATTATTAATTGTGACCTTGTTACTGTCTTTGTAGATTTTAAATTGAACTGATCTGTTTTATTTTGTTTAAGTGCTTTTCTGCATATTGTGAGATAATTAGAAAGTAATTTTTAACCTGATTACTGTTAATAATTTTTTTGTTATACCATAAAATTTATTAAAATTTTTCAATGTTTATATGTCTTCTACTACACCAATTTAGTGAAAAAAATAGTATGAAAATTTTTTTAGAAGATTGTGATTGCCAGTTATTGTAAATAGCATATTGCTATATAGAAAGTACCATGCTGCATAAAAGTATGCTTGGGTGTATATTGATGTATCATGAAAAGGACAGTGACTTCTTTTACAGGTGCATGTAAACAGAGTGTTCTTAGTGGATTCTGTGAGTGATTATGAATAAAGGAAATACTGATGTTTCTTACATTGAGAGTTGTTTATTAATTTTTTTAGAAGTTTGTAATTTAGAAGCTTTTTAAAACTTACTTTTATGTACAATATGTACATAAGTTTATTTGTTTTTTATTTATGACAATACATTTTATATTCAATATTGATTGTAAATCAGGTCTGTAATTAATAAAAATTATGGAATTACTTTTTGTAAATATTTATTTTATTTCATTGTAAAGTTATGAATGTGACAGTTGCATGGTTTGAAAGTATTTTTTGTTTTTACTCAATTTTCTTCCACTCATTTTTTTAGTGATTCTGCTGCTGTACTATTGTGTAGATTAAATTACTATAAGGAATTGATTTTATAGCCACTTCTCTCAGGAGTGTGATTATCTGAATCAGAATATTAATTTATTATCTTGTCACTCATGCACAAAGAAATATTAAAATCACAGAATTTAATATATTGGAGACTAATTATAAAATATTTATATAAGAAAATAAGTTTAAACAAGTATAAATAAATAATTTTCTCCAGTATTCAATCACAATAATATAGATCCATTTCAGACAGAGCCAATCATTTTGAATAGTATTGTTGATAAATTGGTATTTTTATTTCCTGATAATACCCAAGAAGTTAGAACTTGTATTTTAAATATAAAGAGAAAATATTCAATAAAGGTATTGATGATAGTCCTGTTAGTATTTTAAAAGAAGTCATAGATACTCCATTATTTAATTAATTAGATGTATTAATTTAATTAATGCATCTTTTAACATGATAATATTCCCTAGCTGCCTTAAGATTTCTTATTGATATTCTACTTCTTAGAAATATTTGACAATTAATTTACAGAATTATAGGCCAATTTCATTCATTATTGTCCATTGTCTAAGGTATTTGAAAAATTATGAAAATCAACAAACTTTTCTTGAAAATCCTTAAGTATTAACAAACATTCAGCTATAGTTTAGGAAAAGGTTTTATACTGATAATAGCCATTGCCCATTTGTTGGAAAATATTTTAAATTCCTTAAGTAGCAGTGGCGGCTTGTGTATAGCCACTGTGGAACTGCAACATCTCCTATTTCCACTTGATATTATCGATAACATTTAATATAATGAGCCCTTTTTTCTTTAATTCTTTCTTTATACTTCTACAGTATGTAATCCTTAAGCTTAATGTCAGTAGCTATCCCCTAGTTTATGAAAAAGTTGCAAAATTTTTTGTGTGGAACTGTGCTCTTCACAGTTCCAGCAGCATGCACACATAGGAAACTGCATGCGAAAGAAAGAGAGCACTGTCGCTTCTGCAGTGCCAATCCTGGCATGCTGATGGAAGGTAGTTTTTTTTTTACTCCACATTGTGTATGGAACATTCCTTGTTCATTCCCTTTTCTAGTTTAGTCAGTGGAGGAATGTTACAGTGATTTAGTATTTTTTCAGTAGTGATCAGAAGATGACTTATAGCTAGGGCTATTTGATTGGTAAGAATTAAGTATTTGCTTTTGTGTATATAAAAATTTAGATTAAGCACCACTGGACTATACTGTTTTTAAACAGACATTTTATTAGGTTATTGTCTAATAATACTAAAAAATATTATCTGTATTGACATTTTATTATTCATTCAGTTAAATCGAATATGGTTTTTAGGCTTAATGTACTTAAAACCCATGTTCTTGAATGTTAAAGTGTAGAATTAGGATTATTATCCAGCTTCCAGCTATTCTATTTGATTAATTTTTTTTTTTGTTCTTTTATTTTACAGGAAACTTTAACCATGGCCTTGAAAAGGCCCAGAAAAAATTTTCTAAAGCACCATCAACACTAATCAATGCACAACATTTCTCCCATCCCTCTACAGAGAGACCTGACCCTATCCACCATTCATCCCATTGGATCTGTCCACTCCCCTCCCATAACCCTCTCTCTTTATCTGTTTAGCCTCCGGAACCACCGTAAGGTATTACTTCAGAGGATGAATGAAGATGATATGTTTGAATGTGAATGAAGTGTAGTCTTGTACAATCTCAG
>JAAAKQ030228715.1:0-11320 GCA_010016005.3 Zanna intricata | reverse complement strand
TTCATCTCATCCCTCTGAAGATATACTTAATTGTGGTTCCGGAGGTTAAACAATAAAAAAAAAAAAAAAAAAAAAAGGGTCGACCACTCCTGAGAAGTGTGGTTAATTGAAACCCAACCACCAAAGAACACCGGTATCCACGATCTAATAATCAAATCCGTAGAAAAAGTTTTATCTTTACTAGGATTTGAACCTTAGAACTCACGACTTCAAAATCAGCTGATTTGCGATGTCGCGTTAACCTCTAGACCAACCCGGTGAGTTTAATAACTTATAACTAATTTAACGTAATGTAACTTTAAATTCACTCACTATTTTATGAAATTGTACCATCATTCAATTCCAGGGTCAACTTCTTCTGATCATGTAATAAGATATTTATATAAATAAAATAATAAAATATAATGAAATTTATAAGGGAATACATTCAAACACCAAAAAGAAACCAGTTATATGTAACTTTATATATAAAGGATAGAGTATCAGAATTTATACGTAGTACATCAACAAAAAAAAAAAAAGAAGTCAATTGTAGAATATAAACAAAAATACTAATATAAAAAATAATAATAACAATAAACCTAATTCAAAAATAAAAATAACAAATTATTAAACTGTTCCTTAAAATTTTCATCCTTTTCAAGCTAGAAGCAAATTAAAAATTAAAACAAAAATAATTTATTAATTTTTAAATGAACTTTTTTTTTTGTTAATCTGACAAATTACATAAAAAAATTGAATAAAATTCCTATTACTATCACAAAAGAAAAAAAATATTATTCCAATAATTGCAAAACCAGTTTCGAAATGAACCTTCAAAAGACTATTTAAGAATTTTTCCATTAAAATAAATCTGTATATATACAAAATTTTAAATTTATTTTAGAAAAAAAAAATGGAAACAAAACGAGAGTAATTTATTTAAAAACTAGTAGTATACTCTCTAGTAAAGATAAAAATGTTTATACGGATTTGAATACTAGATCGTGGATACCAGTGTTCTCTGGTGGTTGGGTTTCAATTAACCACACTTTTCAGGACTGGTTAACCTGAGATTGTACAAGACTACACATCATTCACATTCATACACATCATCCTCTGCTGAAGTATTACCTTACTGTAGTTCCGGAGGCTAAACAGATAAAGAAGTTTTAAGTAGTATACTCTATTAGTCTACATTAGAAGTAGTGTAATAATAATATTTTAAAAATGGCAGCAATTGCAATCTAGATATAATTTCTTCATGCCTAAATCAGACTTTACATTATTGAAATAATACATTAAGTATATTTCAAGAATCTTTAACAAATTACCTGAGTTTATAAAACGTTTATTAAAATAAAATCTGCGTAAATAATATGATGTATATAAAAAAAAAGAAGACAGCACAATTGTAGGACTTTCCTTCTAGGCAAATATTTTCTCAGGCACAGATTTCACAAGCATACACACACAATTTAATTTAAAATATTTATCATTTAATTTGAATATAATATTTTTTGTTATTTAATTCAATAGTTCTAACTAAAGCACGCGCACCCATACCGTATTTCATTCCCGCGAGTTTGGGGGTACTAGTTTTAAATACTTTTTACACTTTAAATATTATTCATTTAATTCTACTGCTCAATTGTGACGTTACAACATAGAAGTTGCTGCAATAGTATCTATACGCTCTCTTCTTCTGTTTAGCCTCCGGACTACCGTAAGGTATTACTTCAGAGGATGATATGTATGAATGTGAATGAAGTGTAATCTTGTACAATCTCAGGTCGACCAGTCCTGAGAAGTGTGGTTAATTGAAACCCAACCACCAAATAACACAGGAATCCACGATCTAGTATTCAAATCCGTACAAACATAACACTACCTTTACTAGGATTTGAACTCTCGACTTCGAAATCAACTTATTTGCGATTCGCGTTAACCACTAGACCAGCCCGGTAGGCAAGCAACTATACGTCAGTGCTATATTAGTAAGAAGGATTATTCCCCAAAGTTAATAATTTTTAATGCATGTCACGTTGTATGCATTATTGTTTAATAATATGAATATATTGAAATTGCCCATTTTTGCACGGATATTATTTGTTGTAATTTGAGAATGCATATTAAGTGAGGAGACTGATTTATAGATTAGAAATCACTATGACCGGTAAACCAGTGTGCTTGTAAGTACTTTATTTGTACTCACATAGCCACTAGTTTATTTAGAGCATTTTTTGGGATGGAGGAAACGTTGAGATACTGACCTTGTTCTACAACCTCACCTCTCCTTGACCTTTTAAGTTGAAAATTTAATGGTTTAAATGCCCCTATGTAGAAGTAATCTGTCTAATTTGGTTAAAGTCGGTCGAATAATTCTGGAGATAAAACGTGATTTAAGGTGCGACACTTTATTTTGTCTTTTTTCCCCCTATACCCCTGGGCAGACCTCGAATTAAATATTGCTCAGACCGGGGGCGTGTCCTTTGCCTGTAAAGCAGGATACCCCAGCTATCAGTAGTAAATCTGACATGGCAGATCAGTCTGCCCCTCGGTCTTGAATCTTCCTTTTTTCGCCTTGCCTCAAACTGTAACATCAGGAACTCAGGACCCAAAATTAATACCCAGAATTCCGAGCCTCAGCCGGGTCTCGGTTTTTACTCCCAAATGTTTTTTCTCCTGTTGCAAAGTCCCCGCAGCCGATCAATGAAGTCACACGAGAACTGCAATTGCACACAGTGATATCTTTAATTTTTTTTGCTGGTATTCTACAGTTTAAATTGATGAAATTAATACAAAAATCCTAAAAATTTAATTTAAATTCTGTCTGTAAACTGCAAAGTTTTGTGTAAATTGAATTCATATTTATAATATCAATATTAAATCAAATCATCTGAATTTGTGTCTTATTTGTTAATACATCACGCAAGACTAGCAAAAATTACTTTAACAAAATTTACAAATTGTATTTCTCTAAAACTGATTAAAATATACGCACTCAGGCCAAATCTGAAATTTCACCGTCTATTCACTTGAAATTTTATTATTTTTTTTTTGTGTAAATTAAATTTTCTGAGTATACAAAAAGAATGTTTTTTCTGTTTGCCCGTATGCGTTTTTATAACATTCATCCGACTGCGAAGAAACTTTGTTGAGTTATTGTGCGCACGCCCGCGAAGTTTCTGTATTAGTTTGACCGGCTAGGTGACGCAGGGGTCGAGATATTTAGAAAAATTTTTTCTACGGTCCGATTTGACTCATATTCAGAATATACATTAGTTATGTGAAAATAAATATTTTTTAAAAAATGGGCACGCTAAGTGGTGCTAAGGTCGAGACGTTTCGAAAAACTGTATTTATGGTCCGATTTGTCTCATATTCAGAATATGTGTAACTTATAGGGAAAGAAATACCTCTGAAAACATGGACCCGCTAGATGGCGCTGGAGTTGAGATATTTGGAAAAATCGCATTTATGATCCGATTTGACTCACTCATATTCATAATATAAATTAGTTAAGTGAAAAGAAAAACTTTTGCAAAAACTATACCCGCTAGGTGGTACCGGTGTCGAAATATTTACAAACAAACAAATATACAAACAAATTGTATACAAATATACAAGACATATATCTCTTTTTCTATATATATGTATGACAATTTTCGTATTTGTGTCCGCTAGAGGAAAAAAACTACTGGAGAGATTTTCACGCGGGTTTTTGTAAAATGGTCCGCATTGTCCGGGAAAGGTTTAAAGCTATTGAAATCTTCAATATGACCAGTAGAAAGGAAGTTAGGGGTATTTTGAAAAGTGCTGTGTTTAGAGATTAGTTTGAATTAAATCCGATAGTTAGTGCTGTTGGTTTGACAGTTGGATTTATTTACATTCTGACTTTTATAAAGTGAAAGGTTAAATTTTGTGAAGTTCCGTAATATTCAATTTTTTTTTTAATTTTATCAAACTTCAATTGTATTTACACACGCGCGCGCGCACATACACACACACACACACAAATCTAGCAATAGCGAAGCATTGCAGGTCTCCTAGTAAGTAAATAAACCTTTCTGAATAAAAGCAGGGTATATAACTCCATCGGTTTATACTAATTTTTTTTTGTTTTTTTATTATCTAAACCAGACCTTTTTATGACTGTGACGTATGTAAATCATCTGATAAATAAGAGGCACCAAGAAAATTCCTTTTTTATGAAATTATTAATGTTCACTACACAGCCAATTGCAGGTGAAAAAATGAGAATATCATTTTTAGAGTTCCAAGTATCACTTACATTTCGATGGGCTTGGGACAATGATAAGCAATATCCGTATATTTGCCTTAGAAAAGAAGCCACAGTAAACCAATTTAACCCTAGCTTTAAATACTTTAAAGCTATCTCTAGTAAACTTTTAAGATATAGTATACTGTAAAGATGTATATCTATTAAACCTGACATGGGATTCTTGTTAATCATAAAAACTGATACATCACTTTTGACGGTGATTTGCGACTCCTTTCCAATCACTAACAACGGTTACAGTCAAGGATAGGGTTAAAATATACATAAATACAAATGAGATAATAATAATTAATTAATGTTTAACTTCTTTTAAAAGAGTTATGTTTTAAAAATTAAAAAGAGAGATCCCATTATCAAAATTAGTTTATTCTTTTTTTTAATTTTTTATTTTGTTTTACATAAAATTACATTTTAATAAATATTTCAATGAATGAAAAGTATAATAAGAAATAAAACTGTACAAAGAATTGTTTTTTCCAGAATTTTGAATGGGTATTCGCGTCCTTGTAATAAAAATTTATTGATGACCGAAAAAATACCGGTTAACTCAACCAATAATAAAGCATAAAAATATATATATGTATAACAAACATCCATAACTATTACATTAGCGATAATAACATATTTAGTAAAAAAAAAAGAGAAAAAAAAACAAAGAAATATTATAGGTGTAAAAAAGTACAGCAATAATGACCGTAATTTTATTGTAATGTTTTTGTTTTTTTCTTCTTTTTTTCCATAAAAATAGAGCCACTAAAGACAGGCAGCCAACTCAAACAATCTACATTTTGCAATGCTATGTTTTGATAGAAATTTTTTCTCATCAACCACAGATTTTCTTCGCGTGCCACATCGGGCACGCCTTTCATTACTTCAGCTACAAGCTGGCTATGCAATATTTTTATTTTTAGTTTGAGATAAATCGTTCTGTCCTTATTAAGACATAAATATGAGTGTAATTACAAGGAGAAAAAATTCAAGTATTTACAATATATATTATGTTACTCGAACAAATATACTTATTTTAGAAAAAAAAGAAGTTATTTACTGACATTCTAGATTTTAATTAACGTTTTATTTTTTTTATATCAAACCTATATTATATAATAGACTATACATTAGCATTTAATTGAAAAAAATTCAATTAAATAAATAAAATTTAAAAAAATATATAAATAATAATACTAATGATTAAACTCAAATAATTATTTATAATTAAATATTATTTAAAAGAAATATTCCTTAATAACGACAAGAAAAAACAAAATAATGGTTACAAAGAAAGATTAACAAGGCCTCTATATTAATCGCATTATATCTTAACCGATAAGTTTGAAACTTAACAACAGCTCACTTCAATGTAATAAAAAGAAACGAACATAGTATTGTCTTATTATCAAATCTTTTTTGAAGTGAAAAATTTTTTTTGCACGTTGTGCCGGATACTTTTCTGATTGACTTGTATCATGGGAAAAAAAATAGCTGACGTAAAATAGTCACGTGACGCTAAGCATATATATAGCAGAGAAAGACATTGAGTGAGAATATATACATATATGCGTACAATATATTTAGAATGAGAGGTGACAGAAAAAACATCGATGATCCATCGGTGATTCCCGATATACTTCTCTTTTCTTCTCTCTCTTTCTTTATACTTACGCAAATGCGCATATACGTTTACATGAATGTACAGTAAAGAAAGACGTTGATTCCACTTCTCTTTCTTTTTCTGTCTTTCTGTATACAAATTCGCATATACATATACATTAATTCATTATAGAAATACTTGCAGTTATTCAGAGCACGTTGCTTTGTAGATATGGCTGTCTATATCTATACGTATTGAAGTGTTTGTTAAGTTGTTCATATAAAAATAATTGTTTAAATTTAGTGTAAAAATAACGTAGCAAAATAATATAAACATTACACAAATAGAATAATAATATAATGTACGCACATACTGGAGTCCCCTCCTCAAAAATGGTCCAAAATTGAGGGATTTGCCATGCTTGTTATCAAGCACAAGGAAGACGAGGACAGGCGTCTTGGCTAGTAGAACGTATCCAATGGGTTTGATGGTCTAACTTTCATCATACGATCTAGAAGGTAACTGAACGGTGAGTGAAAAAGGCTTCTTGTGGAGTGGGGGAGGGACAGCCTTCTGCTGAGTCGTCGTGCGTCCCTGCTTGCGGGTATTGGCGGCGATGATGACGCACCAGGACTTCCAAACCCTCGACTAGTACACACACACAACCACAGAGGAGCTGGGAGAGAGGGACAGCCTCCTGCTGAGTCGCCGTAGGTCCCTGCTTGCAAGGATGGGCGGCGATGAATGACGCAATTGGACTCCTGTATCCCCCGGCGCGAACACACATACGCACGCACATTCACACATACACAAACAAATAAGTGGTGAAGAGAGTGGAAGAGACCTGACCCAGTCCCGGCCTCTTGGCCTTGCCTTCCCCGATAAGCAAAAGAAAATAAAAGAAAGATTACCCGATAAGTAAAATAAAACAAAAGAATGATTTCTCGACGAGTAAAAGAAAGATTTGATTAATGAAGATGGAAACCTTGGTTCCTTTCCAGTTTTTCCTTGTTCCACACTCTAGAATATCACTAGAGTGAGATCTCCTCTCCTGGATTATGCCATACTTTATTGGAGATCTGACCCAGGCAAGGGGAAAAAATAAAGAAGTATCAACTCAGAGCAGGTTTTTCAATTAGTTTTACGGTTATAAGCTGCTGTAGGTATGTTTCAAAACGGTTTCGTGAGATTTTTAAAAACTTTTATGATTTCATAGGAGTAAACTTTTAATATGATGATTATTAGAAAATATCGTGAAACTGTTTAAATTACGAACTGTTTATGATTATTAAAATCTGCATTTTACAATAAATCTACTTTGAAGTAGAATGAAAAGAATTAACAATAAGTGAAGAAGGAAATGAGAGAAATAACTTAGCTAATATGTCAAATCAAAAGTTAATTTGTAGTCAGTAAATTTAATCATAATATTATTTATGTTTTTAACAGAAAAAATAATTTGCATACTTGTTAAAAACCAGTTGTTTATTTAATTTTAGTTTTTAAAATTTATTTTTAAGCAACACATTGTCTAGAATCAATAAATATAAAATTAAAACAAAGGAATCGATACAAATTAAAATTCTTTTTCTTTAAATATTTATAAGCTAAGAAACAAAAAAACTCTTTCTATATTCAAACTTTATTTAAAAGAAATAAAAGAGAAACTTCTAAAGCATACAATTCATTTATATAACCATTTACTCTCGTAAAATTAATGCATTTTAAATGTACGTAACACGCGAATGCATAAATGACTGGAACAACTTTTGGTATGTATTCAGACGACTGTTTAAAAGTTAAACATTAATTAAGTGAACGAAAATCAAATAAATATCTTTGCATGAAATTTCATGTAAAGTATACTTTACTAATTTAAATCAGAAAACAGTAAATTTAGTCAAATCTCATTTGAAAAGTTCCAATTTATTTACATCTGCTTCGTACAATAAAAAAAAATAAAATAAATAAAACTATAAACAAAGGGGAAACTTTTCAATTTAGTTTACTATTATTTTATCTCAAAATATTATTTTATTCAGTCCTCCGACGTTTTGCTGAATACCGGAAGAAGGGCTGAAGAATAAAAGCAGCCAGCTTTGTTACCATTTATTACTATCACTATTCAGGTTTATAATACATTATTATATTACAATTAATCTTAAGGGATTCCTAGCATAGCTTATAATCTGTTCATCCAATTCGTAAGTAGTACCTTTACGAAAATGTTATTATTTAAAATTTAATTAAATTTATCTCCTTCAGTAATAGTTTGAACATCTGGTTATAATTATTTAATAACGGATGAATTTTATAGTTTACGAAAAAAATGCGGAACTTGAAAGAAATTCGAAATTAGAATTTAGAAACAGTCGAGTTAAATTAATATCGATTTTCTATAAAAGAAATTATAATAGTAAAACTGAAAATTTTCATAGAAATTACTTGGAACGACACAGGGATATCAGGGGAGGGAGGGAAGAGATATTAAATCCCTTATTCATTGCAGAGCCTGGACATCATTCCCTTGCTGTTAGGTTTTCCTATTTATCTGGTAGATATTATATTTTGGTAAGGTTACAAGTTATACTTATTTTTAGTTAAACGCTACCTATAGGCGGTTGACTACAAATAATAATGAAAGGTAATTCAGGTTTTGATATTTTTCTTCTTCGTGCAATTTGAACAGGGCTGAGTTCGTAGTAGTGGAACAACCTCCTGCCTTCTTTTGTGAGAAATTATTAAAGCAATTAATGTATATTTTATTTTTCTTAAATGCTTAAATCATATTACTGCAGTAATAAAAACGAAAAAAAAAATGTTAAGGGAACGCATTTTTTTACATAATTTTATCCATTTTATTTTATTTTTTTTTTTAACCTCCAGAACCACCGATAAGGTATATCTTCAGAAAATGAGATGAATGAATATCGTGTGTGAAAAATGCCATGCCTGACCGGGATTCGAATCCGGTGCCTCCGGATGAAAGGCCTCCGGATGAAAGGCCACTTGCGCTACGAAGGCCGACCAGGTTAATGAAATTAATAATATTTTAAAGTTAAAAAAAATTTTTGAATAAATAGAGAAAAATACACAGAAATGAATTTTTGTGAAGTCCAACCACCTTCAAATAATAGAATCTGTCACCAATATCCTATCAACTCCTTACTCTAATATTTTATTTATTTATATTTTTTTAAATTTAGTAGAATTAAACCCCTTTATAGACAGCTTTCACATCACATAGGTTAAACCGAAAATGAGGTAAAAGAAACTGCACACTAACAAACACTTATGAATATATTTTTTGCACGACTGCACAAAAAGGAGTGTAATTTATTTAGGGTATATATATATATATATATGTATTTGTTTTTTCTGCCGTAGCAGCTAAACGACTGAACCGATTTAGATTATGACCTTGCGTTAGAATCCTTGTGTTACCGGAAGTGCATACATTTGAATATGTATAGAATAATTAAATTTTTTTCACAGTCGTTTGGACCCTTGACGATTCCAATTCCTTGGAATTTTCCTGGCAGATTTTACGGGTGGTTTGCTATTACCTTTCCAATGTAGATAATTAAAATCCAACAATGTAGATAATTGAAGAACACCAGTGTCTAGTATTCAAATTCATATAAAAGTCTTTAATGACTCGAACCTTAGAACTCTCGATTCCGAAAATCACCTCATTTTGCGATTACGAGTTTACCGCTAGACTAATTTGGCGGGTTAAATAAATAAATAAATATATATATATATGTGTGTGTGTGTGTTTAAATAAATTTAAAAATATCAGAAAAATTATACGATATACAAATACTAAATTCAAAATTGTCACTCGCACTTCTCCTTTTTTACGTTATTATCCTATATTAAACAGCAATGTTCGTCAGCAAACATTGTAACCCGCATTTATTCTACATTTAACAGAAATGTTGGTCAGCAATTTTTTTTTTTGGCACTCGTGATTTTCAATTTTTAATATTTATCTCTTGTTTATAAAGAGTTTTTTTTGTATTCTTTAATTCAAGACGTTAAAAGATCCGGGAAAGGATTATTCTTTGATCAATTGCCAATACTTTTCCTATGTTAAAACACTATAACAAACGGAAAGTAAAACAAATAGATGTGAATGTAATAAAAGAAAAAAAAAATTATATATAAATATGCAGTAAAGTTAACTTGACACAATTTTTAAATCAATTAATATAAATTATATATCATTTGTAAAATAAAATAAAATAATAATATTAAAAAAAACTAATACAACCAGTCAAAGTAATTAACTAATAACTTTAAAATAATGTTAACATCGTCCTTTCTCACGATTCGACCTTGGGTTGGTTGGTCTGACATTAAACAACCTACTGTATCGGTAATACATTTTAATGTAACTATTTATTTCAGGAATTCAGATACAGAACTAAGAATACGTTCAGACTAGAATACGTCACCTATTCAGTATACTCTTGATTTATTTTTTCTTTCACTAACTATACGACCTTAAACTTTAATTTATTCTACATACATATTATTTACACACAATATATACATATATATATTACTCAACATTATTTTACATATTAGACAAATTAAAATTAATAGGATCTTACACAAATTATACTTTTGCTAATATTAGTAAACGCTTATATTTTAGGTGTTAAAAACTTCTTTAAAAAAAAAAATTACAATAATAATAATAATCACAATATAAATAAAATTTTCCCTCTACGAATCATGAGACCTTGCCAATGGTGGGGGGGCTTGCGTGCTCAGTGATGCAGAGTAGCTGGACCGAAGGTGTAACCATGTCAGAGGTACCTGTTGAGAGTCAGACTAAGGAATGATTCCTGAAAGAGTGCAGCAGCTCTTTCAGTAGTTGTTGAGGGCGTGGGTCAGAAGGACTTAAACGGCCATAGCAATATCACTCAATCTATTGAGTAATGCCCAGCTGAAAGCAATGGAAAACTATAGCTGTATTTTTTCCAAGAAAATGTGGCTCTGCAATTTCATAACCAATGATGGAGGCGCCCCCTTGGTAAAAAATTCCGGAGGTAAACTAGTCCCCCGTTCGGATCTCCGGGTGAGGACTACTAAGGAAGGAGTCACCAGAAAATTAAAAAATAACGTTCTACGAGTCGGAGCGTGGGATGTTAGAAGTCTAAAACAGGTTGGTAGGTTAGAAAATTTAAAAAGGTAAATGGATAGGTTAAAAGTAGATGTTATAGGAATTAGCGAGTTTCGATGGGAAGAGGAAATCGACTTTTGGTCAGCTGATTTTAGGATAATTTATTCAGCAGCAAATAAATGCCAAGCAGGAGTAGGTTTTGTAATGAACAAGAAGATAGGGATGAGAGTAGAATATTTCAAACAGCTTAGCGATAGATTCATTGTCATAAGAATAAAATCAAAACCCAAGTCGACAACAATTGTTAACGTCT